>VYZP01087922.1:0-23251 GCA_013400635.1 Hypocryptadius cinnamomeus | reverse complement strand
GGGCGGGAAGGAGGGGGAAAGTCCGCGCGGAGTCGGGAGGCGGCACGCCGCGTTACATGGCGCGGCGCTGAGGGACCGCCGGCGGCACAGCACGACGAGGAGGAGGCGCCGCCAGCTCTGCCCCGGTGAGCCCCAGGCGGCCCCTGGCCCGCCGCTCGCTGCCTTCTTTCTCCCTTGTCTCCGCGTCCTCACCGCGGCGCTCCCTCTGTCCCGCAGCAGCGGGAGCCGGCATTTCTCTGGGCTGGGCTGGAGCACTGCGGCAGCCCCCCGAGCTCCGGTTTGCCGCGGGAGGCTGTGCCCGGTGCAGCCCCGCTCCTGTGACCTCGGCCCGGGCGCGGAGCTCCCGCTGGAGAGCCGGGAGGGATTGCCGCCGCTTTCGCCTGCTGGCAGCCCGGAGAGAGGGCGGGATGCCGGCTTTGCTGCTGCTGTGCTACCGCGGTCTTCCTAGCGAGGGAAGGGATGACCCTGACAACAAAGTGAACAAAATTTGCAAGCCCAACTTCTGCCGCTCGCATAGCGGGTGCTCGTAGGCAAAGGAGGTGCTGCTTTTGTCGCTTTTGGTTTCGAAGGTGACACACGTACGTGCTGGACCTGAGACGCGGCCGGGGCACAGCCGCCGGCCGGGCTCGGGAGTGCATGTGGTCACCAGGAGAACGCGGGTCGATACTGGCAGCTCTGGGTGACCCCGTCTGGGTGCTGCCCGAGAGTGCCGCAGACTGTATTAAAAGGTACGAAGTAGTGAGGTTTTTAAAGGTAATTTAGTTGCAAGTGGTGAAACCGAAAAGTTCTCGTCGCGATGCGGAGTATTACTGCACTGATTGCTCGGTTACATTTGACCTTGAAACCCAAGAATATCACACTTCTCATCATCACAATTATTTTTTTCATCTATTGGTGCTTTCTGCTTTGATGGTAACTTTGGTGAAGGAGTGCTACTGACTTATTTTACGTGAATGCGAATCGGAGTATTGTGTCTGTGACATACCTCAGGTATGTGCTCTTGGGACCTTATCATCGTGTGTACTGCTGCGTATTTCCAAAATAAGTAAATCTCAGTGCCTGTGAGCATTTGGGGAATAAGACTTTGGAGGCAAAGGATCGTCTGCTGTATTTCAACTTCCTGTCTTAAAATGCTCAAAATCTTTGCTTAAGAATAACGTTTTAAAGGAAACGCAGATTATTGTTATCATGATTTTTTTTAAAGGGTTTTTAAGTGCTGATTATATTTGTGCTTCAGAAGTCCTCTTTTCACTTACTCTGTTCACAGAGAAAAGTGGATGCTTTGCTCTATCGCCTTGTGCCTTACATGCTGCAGGGTGCTACCACCAGCACTGTCAAGCTCACAGAATAGGGTTGAAAATAGAGCACTTCGATTTTATTGACATCTGAAGTCTCTCTGCTATGTACTGTGTAGTATCAACTTCTGTAATAGTATTTCAGTCAAACCATTTGTGTTCTTTCATGAAAGAAAGTAGCTGCCCGTTCTAGGAAAGCGTTAACCAAGACGTCATTCTAAGATAGCATCCTGTCTGCAATGTTTTGTAATCTACAGAAATTACCACAGTTTATGAGAAAATGAAAGAGAAAAAAAGTAGCCTGTTACCATCCAGAAACAGATGCTCTGATCCGTAACTTTCCCTGGCCCGAGAATTTAGCTAACAGTTACGCTGAAATACTGTTGTCGGGATGTGCCACAGTGTGTGGAGATTTCAGGGAATCTCAGTGCTGAAATCTCTGCAAGATATGTTAAAGAACTTAATTTGAAATACGAAAGAGAAGGGGAAAAGCTTTTTTTTCTTTCCACCCTTTGTCCCCTTTATAAAAAAAAAATGTCAGTCAGTGGTAGAGTCATCAAAAAATGTAGTTTTTTAATACATTTTGAGTTAAGATTATTAAACAGAACAGCTTTATATCACTTTGCATTGTGTTGTCTGTTTTTAAAAAACAGTGTTTTAACAGATAAACTTCCTATCTGTATTCACTTTGTTCCGGCAACACCTAGGTAATGTTGCTGTAGTATTTATTTTGAAATCAGAAAAGTTTGCTGGATGAAAGTGCTGGGACAGAGAAAAGGAGTAAGAGGGAGATAGGGTGGAAAGCAGACACTGGTCTTTGATTTATGTGCACATTTGAATATTTCCTGCTTCATTTGTTGAAAAATAGCAGTGCTGGTTATTTCTCTATTGCTATGTATTTTACTTTTGAAAATTAATTTAAATAATAAATGTAAGTTTACATTAAAATTTTACTTCTAAAAATTCAATAATAAATTTAATTTATTTTTTTCCTTGAGGTGGCATTATGTGACTCCAATAATATATATTTACAAGTAAATATCATTGACACAAATTTGCTAATTAATAGATTTTTCTTTCCTTTTCATTGTTGCCTTTTCCAAAACCTTCCCATGCCACTTTCTCATGAATACATGCAAACTCCAGAAATATGTCCAGTTAGGAATTCATATTATTGTGCATATTGCTGACTCTGGAAGGACAGGAACTAAGTTTGAAGGCCTGTGAGTCTTTACTATCAAAGGCGCTTATAATGCAAAGTAGATGTTCATTTTTGAAGTTGCAAAGATACAGTGAAAGACAATATATCTTTTACTAACTTACAGTTGGCTTTTTGATACAGCTAGTGTTGAGAAAATTCACCTGTGGTCTTCAGAGATGCTGGTTAATTCTCCTGTGTTTTCATAGATTGCTTCAAACTGTGCTTGCTAAAATACTTTCACCTTTCAGTGTTTGCCAACTCGTAAGTTCAAAAGTATCAGTCATAAAGAAAATTGTTACTTGTTTATGTAAGCAACTAATGACAACTCTACAGTTACTTAAAAATCTTTTCTTTCAACATACTGATAGCTTTCTTTTGGTTCTCTGACAAAATAACACAGCTATTATAAAACAAAGAGAAGATAATGAATGTTTCAGGCAGGTAATGAAAAAAGCAATTCCTTGTTTTGGTCACTTTTAGCTCTGACAGAGGTATTTTAGAAGTGGAAGTTGTAATTTGATGGCCTTTAAATAAGCTGTGAACCTTTTATGAAGTTCTGTGTTGATAAGATCGTAATTATGGTTGTCATTAACTGTGCCCTTAGGTCAGTCAGGCACTAAGTTTGCATCTAACTTTGAGCATAGAAATAATTCGGTGAATCTTCTTCAGTGCTTTCATTTTAAACATGTATTTTGATGAAGCACTGTTGACAGTTTCAAAAGTAAGGCCTTAAAAGATGTTTCAAGTTATTATGGTGTCAAGGTAAAATCCTTTGTTTAGCATTTAGGTGGAGCTGACAGATCATGTACGGGGAGGAAGCTTCTACTGCTACTCCAAGCATTATTTCCCCCTTTCAACTCCTGTGTTCTTTTGAAAAGCTGTGGCAGATAGGTACACTTTTTTTTCCCCCTTCATTTAAAATACTAAATTGAAATACCCCCATGTTTCATGTTCCAAGCAAACTGTCAACAGGTCACGAGCAAAGTAGGTCTGAGTTGTGCGGTTTGGGTTTGTTTGGGGTTTTTTCGCTTGGGTTTGGCTTTATTTTTTTGTTTCTTCTAGAAGTCATGTTTCCATCTGCCTAAACAGGGACAGATTTTAGTACTCAAATAAAGTATAAACAAAGGCAGCAGGTGGGGTTTTGGTCTGATTAGTTTAGTCCCAGTGAGTTTTATTGTGTCATAAGTTACTGCACAACATTGAGACTGCGGGAGTTTTGCAATTTCTTTGGAAAAAGCAAAAAACTAAACCTTAGTTAGCCACTTTGCATCTGTAGATTTCAAAACTGGATATAACTGTGATGGTGCTGGACTCGGCTCTACCTGTTTGGTTCCTCTTACTGGTGCTATTTAAGCAGTTGATTCTGTCACATTACCATTGCAGTGGCTGTTCAGACCCAAAAGGACACTGAGAATCCCTTAGTTCACCTTTGTGATTTCAGTGGAAACAGTCCTGGCTATTTTCTGTTCATGAAGTGGGGGACTGTGTCTTCAGTAGGAGCCCAGAGCCTGTGACTGTACCTGGTGGTACATAAGCAAACCTGGTGTGAGCTGAACTTCTGCAACTGGGGGTCACATGTTGCTTGAAAACACTGTTCTTCTCGTGCCCCCTCTACCCCTGGCAAAAGGAAAAAAAAAAAAAAAAAAAGGAAATATTTGCAGCCTAATATTAATGATTCATTACACTTCAGGCTTATGAAATGGGTGTGTGTGGCTTCTTAAGTTAAAATTTGACTTTGATGAACAGCTTTTATAGGAGCTAGAGCGATTTGCAAAGAACATTCAGTGATTGATCTTAATCTGGAGGAAAAAGTAACAGCATTTTAACATCATATTCAGAAATTCAAGTAACATTAGCACCCCACATGGCTAAAATACGATGTAGTTACTACAGCTGCTTTTCTGTGTTGAACCTCAGTATTTTTACATCTACTTAGCATTATACATGTACCGGAATATGTTTGCCATATATTTGAATACTGTTTATTCCTTTGGTTTAAGTTGCTTTGAATGTGTTTGAACAAAAACATTCTAACTTTATTCCAACAATATCATGGAAAAACAGTTTGTATATTTATGGCATTTTAGTATTTCCTCTTGACTTATTAGTTCACTACTTTGATACTTGGGAAGGGAATAAAACAAAAATCCTGTTTGCAAACATAGTTAATAGAATATCTTTTAGGTAGTCCAGTTACTCTTTGCCAAGGAAATTTTCTTACACTATGATTTTTTTTTCTTCAGATTTAGTTGTTACATGCTGTAATAAATTTAATTCTAGATCTCATAAAATAATTATGCACCCAACAATTCTGATTTAGAGCACCACACTTGTGAAATCTCAAGTACTTGTGATTGATTTAATTTCCAAAATATTCTGTACTTTTTATACTGCTGTCAAGTAATGCATCTGCTTATGACTGAAAATACTTGAAAATTTTAACTTCAGAAATTTTAAAATTTAAAAAATACATAAACACAACTGCCAGGTCCCACCCAACAGGAAATAATAAGCAGGCTTAATTAGTCACAAGAGGAGGCAATTTGGGTTGTTATATTAGAAAAACAAACAGTGTCATTTAGGGTTATGTAGTGTTATTGCAGCTGCAACAGTGTGTGGATGGCAAAAACTCTGCAGAGGAAATTAGAATCTTTGATCAAAATATCTCTCTGTACAAACTTTTTTGCACTTGTATATGAGAAGTTGCACTCAAATCTTCATTGAGAGATTGCACATCTTTGAAGTATAGAAGGAATGTGAAAAATACAACTTCCTTATGCCACTTTTGTGAAAATTGAGTGTTGTTTCCTTAAAACAGCTCCCTACACCCCCAGGTACTGAAATCATAGCTGGGAGAAGAAATAGTAGTAAACATTTCGACATTGAAAGGCAAATTTCAAATCTATTTCATTACTGACTTAAAATCCCTTCAAAATAACGTAATAGAGGTGGCTTTGTGTCAACATAAGCAAATTAACAATCGCTTCTTGTGTTTTTGAACATGTTTTTCTTTCATATTTGTCCTGAAGACATCTATGCCAGTATTGTGGGTGAAAGTATGCATGTTTCCTTAATATTTGAGTTCTGTTTACTTTGTATATTACAGAATACATTAGCTGTTTATCGTCTCTTACTTTGGATTGAAAGTTTTGTGCTCTGGAGCTGTACTTCTGGAGCTCTGGGCAGAATGACTGGGTTCCAAGGGAAATGAAGTGCTGGTTGCAGTGGAGAGGTGGCCAGAAGCAAGGTGAAAAGGCTGTGCAGTGAAAGGGGTGGGCAGCATCCTGGCTTCCAAGGGGCTGCTGTGGTGAAAGGTTGAAACTGAACAGCTTGGATCGTATCTCTGCTTTGTCAGAGCAGATCCTGCTCTGGCCTCCAGCCAAAATCATCTCAGCAGCTCTTGTCCTGCTGCCAGCCCTGACCCAGCAACCCAAAGAGTCTATTGCACAATACCTTTTCCCAGCATCTCTGGTTGGGAAATGCAAATCTCTGAAACAATTGTCCCTATACAGATACAGATTATGTTTTGCAAAGGGTGGAAGACTGAGGCTCAAGGATGGATAGTTGCCACCTAAAGTTAAAGAAGCAGCAGCAGGTAAAACACATTGTCCTGTCTGCACAATACAGCAGTTACTGTTTCTATCTCAGTACTTCATAGTTGCTACAGGAATTCTGAAAATTTGGTGCTGTTCCTAAAAATAATAGTTCTCTGTAATGAGATCATCCACCACACTTCATAGCCCTGATGTAGTAAAAATATACTTAAAATATATGAAAGAGACACATCTTTGCTTCATTTTCATCCCTGTTTCTCTCTATTTTTAGTAAGCAAAATAAACAGGCTAAGAGCATAACCACACTGAATTTAATTAACTTCATTCAGTCTCCTGTTAAAGAAGTTTATTTTTAACAGATAAATTCCAGTGAAAGCCAGGCTAAAGAGAAAAAGCACTCTGCTAGAAAACTTTCAGGAAGAATTGTTCTTTCAGTTTATCAAGTATAGTAGCTGAGTTTCCCATTGTGAGGCTTGCTTTCTGGATCCCAGCCTTGAAAGGTGAGAACAGGATGATGTAAAACATGTCATAAAGTAAGAGATGGTTTCAGTAAATTTCCTTGTGGAAGAACACCCATCACACTAATTTCAGTTCTCAAGTGCAATGGACTGGGTGATAAAGATCATGCTTGTCCATAGAAAGGTAGTAGGGAGAAGCCCCATTCCAAGTTTTTAGGGATTGAATTGGATACTGGTGTCAAAGAGAACAAGGGTTCACCTCATGCTTAAAGTTCAGGCTGGAAAGTTGAAGAGAAGTAAAGGGAAGGATCTGTACCCTTAAAAAATCAGGGGGGCTGAAAACCGTTGGGTAGGGAAATTTATCTTGCTTTTTAAAAGGTAAACAGGCACAGTGAATGTGGGAGAATAACAGGGGAGAGCTCTGAAATCAAATGATTGAGATAAGAGAAATGAGAATTCTTGTTCTTGGATTACAGCATTCCTACATTAATTATGTTGTTTTCATTTTAAATGGCTGCTCCTTTTGAAGCTTTAGAACAAATACTCAGAATGCAATAAATTATGTTCTTCCAGCTGTGCCACTTGTACCTTGTATCATTTGGTTATTAAGGAGCAGCAGTGGTGCAAAGTACCTGCCATTAGGTTTGCTTGGTTGTTTGGTGCAACAGAGTCATCTCCTATACGTATATAAATGGCTTTCTAGGTTTTTTCTCTTTTTCTCTCTATTTAAACCTTTTTCACAATGGCAGTTGACCTGCTGTGAGGAGAAAGGAATATGTATGCACATGCACACACATCCCACACTTACTCTCAGAAGGTATAATTGTGTGGGTTTGGGCAAGTTTAGCTGGATTTTATGTTTTCCTGTTGCTCTAGGAGCTAAATGAAGTTTCTTCACTGACCTTTGAATTGTCACACTTATAAATACTGTGAATTGAAATGTCTAGCTTCCTGTGCCCCATTATCTGAACAACTTCAGACGATCTCCAGGGTGGAGACTGCTGTGGTTAATTGTGGTCTGCAGGTGTTGGGGTATTTTTTTATTGTAGATTCTGGTTTGCAGTACAATTTGTGGGAATTGGAGCTTATGCAGGAAGCAGGCATCTATAATAATGTGAACTTCCACAAGGCAATTTTAATCCAGTCATCTTCAAATGAGAGAGGTGGCAATCTCTGACCCATAATCCAGCTCCTGTAATGAGAGAATGAACAGAGCTACTTGAGGTAGATGCTAATCTTACCACCTGATGCAAATGGGAAAGGTGCTTAGAAACTGGAGCAGTAAGGGAAGAGGCCAATTAGAGGTCACACCGGTAGTGCTAGGGTCTATTTTTCTGTGTCTTTTTGGGGTTTTGATCATGTTACTGACTCTGTGGATTTGCATCAATTTTCATGTAAGAGGAAGTGTACGGATTTGTGAACTTAATAAATCCTAAGGAAACAAATGGTTATTTAAAGGTAGAGCTCCCAGAACACTTTTGTTATCTGTTTGGCTTTGGAGAGGACAAAACATAGTGAAACTGAGTGTTTTCAGTCATTTAGAAGGGTTATTATAAACAGCTGGGTTAATCTTTGTCTAGGCCCTGATAAGGCAATTAAGTGTGAGTTTACATACACAAAAGTGTATGTTTGCACATCTAAATTATAATCTGTTCATAATAAACTGGCTTAACATTCAGGCCAGAGAGAATGTCTGTAACGCCTCCCTCAAGCAGTGCAGCTGATCTGAGCATGAAAGATCTCAAGTAAGAGGCACCTGCATTTGTGATGTGAGAGAGGTTGTGTTTAGTACCTGGTTAGGCATTCATTAGTACCTACCTACAGCTGACTGGCTGCTATGTCAGTGGTTACCTTGCTGCTTCCAAGTGTCATGTTCATAGAATAATGGAGTCATGAAGTCGTTTGGGTTGGAAGGGACCTCGAAGATCATCTAGTCCCAACCCCCTGGGTGGAGACACCTTCCAAGTTTTCCAAATTGCTCAAAACCCCATCCAACCTGACACTTCCATGCATAGGGCAGCCACAGCTTCTCTGGGCAACCCATTCTGGTGCCTTGCTACCCTCACAGTGAAGGATTTTTCCTTCTATCCGATCTAATCCCACTCTTTGTCAGTTTAAAGTCATTCCCCCTCATCCTGTCCCTGCACGTCCTGGTGAAAAGTCCCTCTCCAGCTTTCCTGGAGGTCCTCTTCAGGTGCTGGAAGGTGCTTTAAGGCTTCCCTGAAGCCTTTCCTTCTCCAGGCTGAACAGCCCCAGCTCTCCCAGCCTGTCTGCAGGAGAGGTGCTCCAGCACTCTGAGCATCTTCATGGCCTCCTCTGGACTTGCTCAAACAGGTCCATGTGTTCCTGGTGCTGAAGAGCCCGGAGTTGAACATAGCACTGCAGGGAGAAGGTTGCTGTTTTCATGTCATTATATTGTTCACTGCATCAGCCAAAAAGCCAGAAATTACTGTTTTCAAAAGGTGAGACTGAAGGACTGATTCAGATGGATGGGTTTTTTTTTTTTTTCCTAAATGGGTTCTAATTTTTGCATCAAAATACTTTGAATGAAAAGTTTTCAGAAGTAACGCCTCTGCACTATTTTTCCACTTGGTTGGAAAGTTATGTATTGTAGAAATGTAAATGTGACCAGAAGTGTGGCAGGTGTGAGGACACTGCCTTTTGCCCCCAGAGTTCTGCTGGAGGGAGAGAGGTGCAGCCTGAGGAACTAGAATAGGGCAAAGAAAATAGAACCTACTATTACATTTATCCTGTGGCTTACAGAAGAAGCTGTGAGATGCTTTGTTTGAAAGTTCGGCAAAGTATACCTTGAGCAAACAGGCAAGTGGGCAGATGCCATTCATGTTAGCTCCTCAGAATATTTTATTTTTCTGAACAAGCATGGTTACCATATCATCTGGAAACTTCAGGATTTTGGAACACAATTTTGCATATGTGACTGGTGAAATTTTAAGTGTTTAAATATGGGACATCACAAACCAAGATTTTTAGGACTAGTTTTTATTCTATTTTTGCAGAAGAAACCTGGCATTTGCACTCACAGTTACCTAATCAGGGTGTAACAAGATGGTACGTATTTTCTGACACTTTGTACAAAAAAGCTAACTGTTGTGGTCTTCAGATTGTTTTCTGTAATGTGTACACCTTTTAGTAAGAAGTGTTTGACAAAAAATGTTACAAGTTATTTCAATGATTTAAGTAACTTGTCAGTTGGTGATAAAGTTATTTATATTTTTTCTACAGAACAGAAGTCAAATAAAAACATCTTAGTAAATTTCATTGTATCCTGAAGGTTTTATCGTGCCTTGTATGTTGACTTTTTCCATAAAGACGAATAATAACAGTGGCAAATGGTTGATGAAAATAATGCCTTGCCAAATGTGCCTATGAGCTAATGTGATTGACTGGTGTTTTTTTATCTTGCTGAAATCCTGTTGTATGAGGTGATGAAATGTAGCATTGATGACATTGGCTGCTTTTTATATCTGTTATTAATTTTTGGCTGAAATCTTATGACCAGTTTTTTGATATTTGAACAAATACTACAAATAAATATTGCCCTGTAAATATTTCTAAAATTGATTTACAGTCAGTTGGGTACTTTTATTTTCTAGGTTTAAAATCAGGTGTATCCACCTAAACATATTTTTCCTTGAAGTCATCTGTGTATTAAGTGTCTCCTACTTCTCAATTTCATTTTATTTACACTTTCTACTTTGTGGGGAATGGGTGACTGTTGTCTTTGGAGGTTGTTAACAAGCAGAGTTGAGCCTCCATCAAGGTGAAGTACCCAAGTATTCCAATTTTCCTTTTCATAATTGCCTTTCTAGTTCCTGTAGGAGGTACATGGTGACTCAGTTTTTCTTTGATGACTTACAGATCTCTTGCACCTCTCTTTGATAGTGCAGTAGGTTTTCACAGTTCTCTTTGCTGGCAAACATGGCTCATGTTCACTGTGGTGGAATATGAGGGCCAGTGACCTGTTCCTGTCTTCTGTTAGTTATTAACCTTGTTTAGTGTCTGTTGAATGCAGACAGGAGTCTCTTGAAATAGTCCTACTGTTATTTTCAGATACTCCCTTGGAGAGGCTTATTTAGTGAGCTTAGCATAGGTGAAATTGTACTTCTTTTAGTAACGTGTACATGAAAGGAAGTAACACTAATATCTTCTGATAGACCTAATAAATTCCTCAGAAAATTCACAGGTTCTGCTACTGGCTCAGTAAAACTAACCCAGCTAAACTTTTCCAGTGTCCAGAATTCACATGTAAACCTGTGAGAAAGAGTTGTGATGGATGCTGTGCATCCATAATTGTCATTGTCAGGACAGAGTTGTTGTATGTGCTAAGCACTTGTGGACCCCTGAAAGTAAACGTGTCCAAATTAGTCCTGGACATAGATTCCTGGTTTGGTTTTTTGTTTGATGTTTTTTTGTTTTGTTTCGTTTTTTAATACTGTCTGTTCTTTCTTGGGCATCTTTATTTGCATTTAGTAATACTTCATAAGAAAACTGCTAGAGTTCATTCATGAATGCTCATAATGTTCTTTTTATTGTATAAAAATGAAGAGTTCTCCTATTTCTATGGTAATGATGTTGCCTAAAGTCTAATGGCAGAATAGCCAGAGCAAAGACAGAAACAGTTCCTGATTTGAAGAAATTTTGACTTCTGGACTTCAACTGTAATTTTTAATTTCTTGGCAATAGGCAATAGAAAATCCTAGCTGTAGCCTGTCTTGTCCTTACATTGCCCCTTCCAAATAATGAGGAATTTTAGAAGTATTTTAGAAATCATTAATGTTATGAGTAAAATTAAAAAGTGTCAGAGATTGGGCTTTAACTCTGAATGCTTTCCAGGCTTCTTTATTGCTCTGCTTTGAAAAAAAAAAAAAAAAAGGGAGTTCTAATCATGTTTTTGTGTTTCAGGACTTAAAATGGCAGCAGAAGATTCCTATATTATGGGAGTATCTGATCCCCAAGTGAGTGAATTTCTTTGTTTTCAGTATCCCTGAATCCTCTCCTAGCTCTCTGTTTAGGCCTTCTTTCATATTGTCTTGTCATTTCCTGGACTTAATATGGACATAGAAAATCATTCTGCATTGGCAGAAATCAGGGCTTTTTTCCCTAAGCTGGTTTTTTTGTGACCTGTAGAGTGCCTTTACTGGTTAAATGGCTGGAATGAGAAGGAAAGCTAGGCCTGCTGAATTAAGCAGTTGAAAAAAACCTTATTTTTATGCATTCCTGTGACACTTGCTCTGGAATTTCTTCTGTGGTAGACATTGGAGTATTTCTGAAAATAAAACCCCTTATGTCCTAAAAGGCCCTTTTGTGTAAATTTTTGTGTTGTTGGCATTGACAGTGATGACTAAAATGTTCCTTCACTCACAGAGATCCATAGGCCTAGCTCTTCAGGAGCTCTTCCTGATCCTCTTAGATCAGTCCATAAATTACTTGAACTGTGAGAATGGTGCATGGGTGAAAAGTTTAAGTGAAGAACAGGTCATTTCTATTCACCTTAATTTTCTAAAAGCAACTATTTTCTCCTTTATGCTTGCTCCACTTTGAAAAAAGATAGATTTATACCTGACAACAACTACAGTAAGTTAAGACGTATCAGTGTTTAAAAAAAAAACAAAACACACTTTAACCTGGATGTACTGTTTTCTTGTGATAGAGCTTGTAAATATATTTACATAAGGAATGTAGTCTGGTGGGCTTTAATCAGAGAAGTGGAGATGAAAACTCACAGGTTCTTAGCAAGGCCTTGGGCAAGACATCTAGCGTTAGATTTTCAGAATTTACTGTATAAACTCTTTAGGGTTTATAGTTGTTAGTGCAGGTAAGCAAAATGGGTGTTTAGAAACTGCTGAGGTTGGTGCGGTCTCATGATTCTGGTGAAAGTCGGGTCGGTGCTGTCAGCTCTGCTTGCAGTGCTGTTGCCAGCAAAAATAAAATAGCTATAAAATGTTTATGTAATTCAACGAGGTGTTTGCAGTCTCAATATTTGCAGGGAACTTTGAAGTGCTTTGCTGATAGATGTTTTATGCAACTGTGTATACATGTAATAATGAGGAATATTTTCTTTCAATACAGATGTTTGCGGTGGATCAGTTCATGGGAATGAATGCTTTATTTAACAGTACAAATTACATCACTGCAGACTTACCACTACGAACAGGTAGGAACCCTTACTATTTGATGGTGCCATTGTCCTGCTGATTCTTGCTGTTTGTTTTCTTTTGAGAAGTTCTTTTCAGAGCCTTTTTTGTTTACCAGCTTGTGGGTCATAATAGTAGATTGCAAGTTGTCAGCTAGTTTTTTTATTATATCTTTTTGCATCTTTCTTCCCCTCGTGAAACTTTCAGCAGTGAGACAAATTGGATTTTCTTGTGGCTTGTACAGAAACTGAAAGTTTCAGCAGTTTCCCAGGTGAAACCAGGACAGTGACCAAAGAGCTTTGAGTGACCCGATTTCATAAATTACTTTGTTGAGGCTCTTTTCTGAATTTGAACCTTCAGTGAGTTACATGTTGCTATTGCCAGTTCGCAGACTGCAACATGTGCTTCTTTTCCTTTTGAATGCTGTTGCATTTGTTGTAGTAGTTCTTAAGGTGCTTGTTTTTCAGTAATAAAATGCAGAGAATATTAACTTCCTGTACCATTCAAATGTGTTTTTCCTTCTCAGTGACTTCTCTGTTTCCTGTGAAATTGCAGTGTGGTATTAGAAGCACCTGACAATTTCCTGAACAATAACACTAGTTGAAAGCTCAGACAAACTTTGCAACAAACCACTGAAAATAAGCAAATAGTATTCTGCAAAGGTCTGATAAGCAGCTCCTACAGCATGCTTCCAGAGCAGTAAGAACAATTACGAGTCTTTTACAGCTCAGTCAGTATCAGCTGCTTGATCAGCCTTGGTCTGGTTTTGCTTATTAAAGTTCTTTATAAATATTACTTCTTGTATCAATTTGGAAAACTCTTTTCTCCTGCTTAGTCTATTAGAACAACTGATACAAAAGGAAGAAGGAAATAAAATTTAATTTAAACTTAGGAATTTTTTCTCAAAATATAGCTCCAATATAGCTGTTCAAGTCTTTTGCCATGACAGTTTTCTCTTGGTATCTGTTTGACTCTGTTGTATTAGGATGTAGCTGGTGTCTTATGTATTGCAAATTACTTTCTTCGGTTGAAAGTGCAAACCACTTCTGATTGCCGGGTTTGATACACTTCACAGCAGTGAAGGTGTTAAGGGTAAAATGAAATAAGCATTTAACGTTTTCCTTCATAGGTAAAATTCCATCCTAAAGTAACAATAAATGCTGCTTATAGAATAAAAATTCAAGCAGGCTTACTGTTTTTGTGTTTTCTTGTTTTCTTAAAAGAGTAGTAGCAAGAAAGGATCAAGAAACACATGGTACGGATAATTTTGTTTCAAGATAAAATGTTCTCATGAGCAAAGCTCTTGACAAATATGGAAAAACATCCAGCAAATGAATGTTGCAATCATTTGTTTACAGTGTATTTTTATTAAGGCAGATAAAATTATTCAGTAAGATTCATCTGTGTTGCATTGAAGAACTTGTGCATTATAGACCAAGGGATTTTTTCTCCCACCTTCTGTTGAACAAATAAGGTTATTGAAATTTCCCTGTTATGAGCTCTTTTACATGTACCTTTTGAGCTTACTCTATATTCTTCATGGCAGACTCATTCCATACAAATTATTCAGATATATAAAACTAATTTTCAGATAACTATGTCTCATCTACAGTAGAAAACAGCTGTTTTCAAAAACATGTCAGGGAGTCAAGGATTCACTGAGTTCTGCAGACACAGAAAGCTCATACTGGGCTAAGTCTAGCTCTGTCCTTAATTTGAAAAATTGCTTCAAAAAAGGCCTTTTTTTATAAGTGCCACTGCTCTTGTCTACTGCTGCAGTATAGGTGGCAAGTTCCTTGTGCACAAAATGGGATTCAATAAAGGACCATGGATTTCAGGTTATCACAAACAAAAAGTTAATTCAAAAATTTCAGAAAAGATTGATCATTTCAGCTGCATCTGATGATGCCACAGCTGGCTTGTTTCTTGAACAGTGTCCCAGTAATGCTTATTTCCTTCCCTTTTGAAAATATGCTGCATTGTTACTATGGACTGGTTCTTCAGTTAAAAGATAATACAGTAAGTTTTATATTCTGCTTAAGTGGTTTTCAAGCAGGGAATAATGATTTATTTCTACTCAGCAAAGTCAGTTAAGAAAGTCATGTGGGGTTTTCCAGAAGTACTTCCAGCTGAGATACGAAGAGGGTGAAATAAACAGATTTTTCTCAAGGACAGATGGATGATTAAGGCAGAAAGAACCAAAGACATTAATTATTCCTCATGATCTGGCTGTGGTGCCTATATCTTTCTGTCTGTGCATCCATAAAGGCACAATGTCAGACCTATCACATCGGCAGACAGGTTTAATGTATAACCGTGGATTGCCGTGTTGTGCCAGGGGCTGAATCAACAAGCAGCTGGGGAATTTGGGGACTTTCTGGTGATAGATGTTCTGCTGCTATGTTAACGTTTACAGTAATAGTAGAAAACCTTTGAGATGGTGGGGCACTGATTTTCTCAACATCATTGTCAGTGCTCAACTGTCTTTGCTTCTTTTTCTCTCTCATATGTCTGCTTTAAACAAAAATTTTTTGTTACTTTGGCTCTAAAGATGTAGTAGTTACGTGGTTCAAGTTTTACCAGCAGAAAAGGCAGTACCTCATGAAGTCCGCCTCTTCTTTGGCTTGCTGGGAAGTATCCTGCCTTTGATTAGGTAGGTTAGGTACTGATCCTTAGTGGCATTGGGGATGGCGGGATCATTAACCACAGCATGTGTTTAGGTAGAGTAAAAGTGGGTGCACATCAGTGGGATGTCCACTGTGTAGTGGAGAAACAAAGTGATGCCTTACATTGGAGAGGAAATGGGCAGAGCTCTGAGCTAAGGGATTTGTAATTTTGGATGTCCTGTACTCCCTCATGATGATCCACGGCCATCTACAGCCATGTAACGTGCCCCAGTTAGAGGTGGGTTTGGGAACTATGTAGTTGTTTTGGCTTCAAGAGGCTCTGGTCTAACTAGCTCTTGGCATTAAGGCGGTGTGTTTTTAAAACTTGGAAGTTGAAGCAGAGCCATACGGAGCTGAACAGTATTGCCTGGAGGCTGCTAAAATTAATTTTCTGCTGTTTCTTTGACCTCCTCTGTCCAACCCTCTGTGACACTTGCTGTGAAAAATGCGAAGGTTATAGAGGGAAAAAGGAGGCACTTACATTTTTTTTCCGTATTTTTTTTAAGAGAGATAATGTCAGAGGTTCAAGGAAACCAGAACACCAGCAAAAATGAGATGAGTGTTCATTTTCCCTGTTCCACAGTAGTGGCCCTAATCCTTGGGAGTTTGGGCAGACTTGCATACAGTTTCTGATGTTCTTTCTAGATCTCCTGTGCTCATGTTTGAAGAGTGAACCAAGGGAAGAAGTTAAACAAACTATCATGTGCCATTTGCTTTAAACACTATGCTTTGAACACTGAAGAGCTGGGATTCAAGAGAGTATTCCTGTGCAGGGGAATCCCTGAGGGGTAGGACATGCAAATGCTACAACAGACCTTCAGGAAGGAATAAGGCACTAGGTCTCCAGTCTGAGCTTTTAGCAGCAAGGTCCCACTGCCAGGATGGACATGAGAGAGTTGATGTGGGATTTAACAATTAAAACCTACAGGCTGTGAGTGTTTCCATCCATGCCCACAGAGAAAAACAGCAATTACAAGGGTGAGATGCCTGTTCTGGAGGCCCACCAACAGAGAGGATGTGAGGGAGGATGCTTGTTCACAGGTTAAATTGAATGGTTTTAGGTACTCAGAAAGCTGTTAGTTACAGGACCCCCAGCTGTAGAGTTGCCAGCTTGCAGGGATATCCACCAACCTCGGAGACCTCTTTTTCCTTGACTTTGCTGTGGTGGGAAGAAGGAATCAAGGGGGAGCCTTTGGAAGTGTGTGTCTGTGTAGGGTGAGGCCTGTCAAGAGGAGGAAAGAATGCAAGTGGTGGGAGTGTCAAGGGGCAGGAGGGCCTCTGACTCAGGCAGGAAGGAAAATGAAGAAACTTGGCAGTTGAAGAAGACGTGGGGAAGTGGGACTGTGACTCAGTGGAGTGGGATGCGAGTCGGTCTGTGGCAACCGAGGCGAGAAGACAGAAAAAGAAGCCCTGCAGCATGGCCAGGATGTGGCAAAGCCCCTCCAGGCTGGAGGACCGTGTGTTGCAGCTGCAGTTCTTGGCCTCCCAGCTGCAGTAGTGCCAGGGAAAGCACCAGGAGCATTCCTGTCAAAACCTGGCTCTTGGCAGCCGTGAGAGCCATGCCTGCGTAGAGGCAGCTCCATGACCGTGTCCTTCAGCCTCTCTGTAGGACAAAAGTAGAACATAAGCTATGCATTAAGTAGTGTTCTTTCTTGTGGCTGTTCAGCATTTAAAAGGGGGTTGCTCCTTAAACAAGAACTTAAAGCGAGCACCTTCCAGACTGGAACAAAGGATCATCACAAATCTAGTCATTTTTAGTTCCTCTTACAGGGTGTTCATCTTCAGGTTCCTGCTCTTTGTTTGCTGAGAGAAAGACACACCTACTGATAGAAACAAAGTATTAAAAGCTGCCCTGTGCAAAACACTAAATGTGTTTTCTTTTCCCCATGGGAAAGGATGAGAGAAAGAAGGAACCACACATAGCCAATGTTGGGCTGTGTAATTTGCCTCTGGGAAGTATTCAGAGTTCAGTGAAAACAGCTATATGAGACCTTTCACTAAGTAAAATCCTTTTTATAATCAAAACTATGCCATTTATGCCTGGATGTTTTCTTGAGCATTGCTGGTTTATTTTTAAGTAGCATTTCAGATATTATAATGTGCTTTGCATTAGAATGCCTTCTCTGTACTGTTATTTGTGTCTGGTTCAGATGCTATACCATAGAATTACTTAGTCACTGTTTAAAAAAAAAAAAAAAAAAGGAAAATCTTTAGTCATGGAACCCAAAGGTTAAAATAAGATCTCAAAAAACTGTTTTAAGTACATTGCTATGTTATTTGCATAATGTGGCTTAATGATAACAGACATCTAATTTGGCTTTGTACATTTACACTGCATCTTTTTTGCACTTTTCTACTGCTGGTTTATAAAACATTATGATTTTTTTATCAGCATATTTGTATGCTTTTTATAACCTTTTTTTCCAAGAGGTCAGAATAACCACAGTCCTAAGTTTTCAATTTTCCTGAGTTTTCACAAGGAAAACCATTCCAGTGGCATGAAGCATTTTTTGTTAGTTTTCCAATGTGCCAAGATAGTGTATATGCCTTTCTTAGGAGTTTGAATTTCCTTATGCTGAGGAAAAGCTGTAACTTGGGTGTGGTGTATCCTGGGGGACTTCTGCAGCCATGTAGCCATTGGATAAGGACACTTCTTTTATGGCTAATGTTTGAGAGACAGCGATAGTATTTTGTGCTAACCCAACATGCATGTCTTGAAAATGAATTCCTAAGAGAAGAGCCAAAGAACAATTACGCGGCAGATCATGCCCTGGAGGCTTGGTTGAAAGTTGAACTACTCACTGTTACATTTTAGGTGCATTATTTCTGCCAATTCCCAGAAAATACATGGCTTCTGGATTGTTAAAATATAACTTTTCAGGGGCCTAAAGCATGAGGAGGGTTAGAGGTCTGTGAAAAGAGATCTTAAATTTAAGAGCTGATACATTGCTTAAACCTAACTCAGCTCATCTTGACTCTGTCTGTTGCAGACAAAAATTGCTAAATATTACTCTGCATCTTTTAAAGTTCCTGAAGTCCAAACTGTTTTTCCTGCTTTGTAATTCAGGATTATGTGTATATGCTCTTGAGGTAATTGTTTTTCATGACTTCAGGAAACGCTGTTTACTTTTTCAAAGAAAAGTACAATTGATGGACTTGGGAAATAATTTAAATGTGAAATTGTTGTGACTCATAATATTTGCAATATAACTTCACCATGAAGTTAGTTCAGTTGCTGAGTCAGCTAACTGCAGTAGCAGAATACTAATTTTGGATATTGTGTATTTACTCAAACTTCTTTTGAATAAATACACAATAGATAAAATTAGTATTCTTTTCAGTAAAGATCTGTGCTTGACTCCTTAGCATTAATACCTTTAAGAGAGTAGAACTGATAAGAGAGAATTCCAACAGGAATATGGCTGGGAAAATATTATATAGGTATTCCCAGTGAAGCTGTTATTTGGGGTCTATTTTGAAAACAGATCTTTTAGCATTGAAGTACAAATCATCTTGACTACTTAGCAAGAGAGAGGGAAGTAATCATAGCTCTTGGAGCTGTTATTTTGAGACTCATGAGTGGCTTGCATTTTAAGAGGTATTTCACAGCCATCCACCCAGAGAACTCTCCTTCTTGATGTAAATAATCTAAATTATCAGAGTTGGAGCTAAGCTTTGATCAGGTGATGAATGCTTAACTCTGGTGGCACTGAATTCTCATTGTATTTAGGGCCTACTCAAAAGCTGTATAAACTGGTGAATTTTGCATGAGGTTTATAGTATGAAGTCAGCCACTGTATGAGACTGAAAGTTGTTTAGTGAAGCCTTCTTTAAAAGACACAGATAGAATTTTAGTAGAACATAATCCTATGTATTGGCACCATGCTCAAGATGGATCTCAAAATACAGTCTGTATTTGTAGTCAAATTGAGTGTATTCAGTGTTTTTAGAGGCCCAGCAGAACACTATATTTAAAAGTGTATCTGAAATTATTAAAAGAATGTAAATTGTTTAGTCTTCTCAATTCCAGGATTTTTTTTAAAAGCAGTTCTGACTGTTTGGGGCATGTTGAGACAGCTTGAATTCCTCCTGTATTCCCATGCCTCAGAGCTTCCCATTGGCTATCTCTTGACTTTCAAAAGCACCTATTCTGTAGGAAGCCCTAGGGCCAAAAGCTGGTGAGTGTAGTCTCTAGAGCCCAAGGGGCTTAAATACAAAAATTAACCTTAGCTCAAGAAGCCAGGCTGCTGTCTGTGGTAAGGGAAGGATCCTGTTCTTATTCACTATTGCATGTTTTAACTGAGTGATCAGTTGTCCATTTAGGCTCTCTGAGTAAAATTAACTTTTTCGACTTTATCTTCCTGTTCTTATTCCACTGATCTTTAGTTGTGAGTGACAGACTGCCATATGATTAAATAATTTATTGAAATTTAATTTCTGAAGAGACTTAGATGCTTTCAAAAAATTTATCTCAAGTCGTTCAAGGACAGAATCTTATCCCTACAACCTATATATTCATTATAGCAATAGAAATATAATTTCTATTAATACTTTTCTTTCTTTCTTTTATATTAGCAGATGGACCATATCTTCAAATCATAGAACAGCCAAAACAGGTAAGAACAAGACTGCATTTTGAAAATGTCTGAGGTAGCTATATTACTACATTCAGCTTTGAATAAACTTATGACTTAAATTAAAAAGAGCACATAAAAGCCTGAGCTCTCAGAACAAATGTGGCACTCGAACATGAGTTTTAACTCTTACTTTTGTAATGAAAGCATTTCCTGTTTTGTTCTGTTTTCTTTATCTCTCTCTGGAAGTGTCATAATACAAAAAACCAACCCTAAGGGTTTTAAAAATATGCCTTGCTAAGTATAGACTCTTCATCTTAGAATTGACTGTTACAGTACCCCAGTATTTGGAAACATAAACTAGTAGATCAAACACAGAAGATTTTTAGGATTTGTTTCATAGTTTTTGAAACACAAGAAGTTAAAAATAAAAACACTTAATTCCCAAGTTACAGGAACTTCTGACTTGTGTTTTGTTGTTGTAAAGAAATGCAGTTGTCCTTTGAGATTATTTTTGTTATGGTTGTCTGTTTTGAATAATCAAAGAAAAATGAAGGTAAGTACTCAAATTAATTTTTTTTTCTGTTAGGTAGCAAACACTGACTGATCTATGCTTCTCTGACAGCAAAGAAATCATTTCAATGCACTGGTTAGTTTTCGTGCAACTGATGTACAAATAATTGCTGGGTAAAGATTGCCCTGAAGTGTGCCTGGGTATTGTTCCCCTTTGGCTGGTGGCACCAGCAATTAGAAGGGTTCCTCCTGAAGCTGTTACAGTATGGAGGTGCCTTTCCTGTCTGTCCCAGTGAATTGCATAAAATCCTACCTTATAGAGCTGTTCAGTAAACAGGGGAAGATAGTGGATAAAAGCTGTCCCATCCTCCTCTTGGTCTTCTGCAGAAGCATACTGCAATCCAGTCTTCCTGGCAGGAGGCAGTGGAAAACATTGGTTTCAATCACACACCAAAGACATTTTTGTGCTGGAGCATCCCTCCAGGAATAGGGCTCTTCATCACAGCACTAAGTGAAACAGCAGTGTACTGTGAACTCTTGGAAGAATACGCTGCATCTTCCTCATTGTTTTAAGTTCATCCCAAATCAGGCCATGTCTTTGCATGGTGGGGCCTGCAGAGCACAGCCCATGAGGAGAAACCATTGTTTCCATGTGTGACTTCTCAGCAAGGGGCTCCTCTCGTGGGGTACCCATGTGGCAAGCTGAGCAGGGGCTTACAGCAGGGTGATGAGGGTGATCCATCAGCAGAGTAGTGTGTCCTGACTGCCGAGGGTGATTTGCCTTTCGCAGAGGTTGCTTTGCCTTTGGATCAACTTGAGTTCAAGCTCATCATAGCTGGGCACTCCACACACAGTACTCTGGGGGACTCAGTTCACCTTAGGAAGGCAATTGGTTAGGTCTGAATAAAAGTCATAAAAGTTTACATTTGCTTGGTAAACAAGTTCTTAGTCTGAAAAGGCTTTAGTGAGAAAGGTATTGAAGCTTCTGCTTATGGAGTAATTTTAAGGCATGTTGTTCACTTTCAGCTACTGTAGACTTTGAATTCAGAGTTGTCTATTACTGGGAAGAAGCTGAATGATTCTTGGAAAAGGCTACAACATTAACTGGTGCTATTTGGACATTGGGAGCCCTATATAAGATGGGGATTTTGCCAGGACTTGCAGGACTGGAGAGCAGATCTGAAAGCAAAACTGAGGACCACATGAAATACATTGTTAAGTAGAGTTAGAGTTACCAGACACCTTCACTTAAGAGTTGCATCGATTGTCATGTAAAATAAAGGTAATGTTCAACAACGGAGTCAATGGAGAGCTGTGTTCTGGACTGGTTTACAATATCCTGCAGTTCTCTAAAGTGTATTCAGATGTCTGTTTATGTAGCTGAGATTAAAACCAGCCAGAGTCCCCTGAAGCTTTTGTGCTGTTTCTGGATTTCACTCAGAGATACAACTTTCGTATGTTTTTTCCAGAAGTAAGAAGTGTTTCTCTTTCATCCCTGTACTTTCCTTCATGGTGCTTTGGACTTCCTTATTATTTGTTTCGATTTTGTCTACTTAGCAGCAATCTTGGGAGAGAATATATGCTCTTACATTCTCTACATGTGAATTTTTATCCTATTTTAAGAGTATAAATAGTTCTCTGTTTCAAAATATCTTCACTTAACCAAAAGAAAAAGATGAGGTTGCTGCTATGTGTGAAAGTGAAAATAGAAGAGGTTCTCTAGGGCTGCAGTTCAGTGATGCTTTGTTCCAGCACTCAGCATTTCATGGATGAACAATTGTAATTTTTCCACTTGTTTGTGGGTGTGTGTGCGTTCATCTTTGTGTGTGCCATTTCTCTTTTGGTTCTATTTCTGTACAGCTTTCAAGTTTCTTTTCCTTTATTCCACAGAGGGGATTTCGTTTCCGATACGTATGTGAAGGGCCTTCGCACGGTGGACTTCCTGGTGCTTCTAGTGAAAAGAACAAAAAATCCTACCCTCAGGTCAAAGTAAGGACATTCAGCATTAATTGTGTGAAGTCAATGCAAGTGTCATCATATCTATGTGTATAGGGCCTTATTGCATAGCAACATAAATTTGTATGGAGTTGCTCAAGACAGACTGCATTTCAATCCCAACGTTCAAATTTATTTTGAAAATAAAGTTGTCCTAAGCTATGTGGGTTTGTTTTGGCACTGTTTTTATCTGCCAGCAGTTGAGCAGTAACTTATCTGCACCTACTACCTCACTACCATTGTGCAGACTAATGGAGCTCTTCCTTAAGGTGCAGTTTTAGTAAGGCTTGAGCTGCTCAGTTGCTCCATTTCCATTGCAAAGCATGAGTCTGCTTAGTTGTTTCACTTCACTCCAGGATGCTATTTACCAAGTTTTCTTCTTTTTTTTTGTTCATGTTACTCCTTATTCAATATCTCTAGGGGTACTCCATTCTTAGGAACTTAATTCCTTTTAAGTCAACATAGAACTTCTAATTTTAATAGGAACAGTGTTATGTTCAGGTGTTCACTGAACTTTTTTTTGTGGGTTTTTTTTTCCCTTCTGGAAAAAAAAAAATCAAATATGTTAATCAAAGAAATGTTCTATGGAGGTACAGTATGAAGATTAGAAAAGTGATTAATTGTTGTGGGACTGGAGAATTGTCTTTGCCTGTGTTTCTTGCAGCAATTTTTTTTTCTGTGAAAGTGTGGAAAAACTACACTGTGTCTTTTCAGTATTCTTTTTAAGTTAAATGCAAGCCTTGGTCTTCTTAGTGCATTACGTCTTTGAACCGGTGCACTACAAATTCTCATGAGGAGCAAGGTTAATGTATTCTAATTCTGTTGTTATTTCTTAATGTA
>VYZP01087669.1:0-12714 GCA_013400635.1 Hypocryptadius cinnamomeus | reverse complement strand
ATATAATATAATAGATAATAGATTATATATATCTGTCCTGCAGTACTGTGTGATAGGAAAGGAAGTTGTGACCAGTGCCCTTGTGATGTCTGGGTTACCTGCTCATAATGAGCCCCTAAGAATATGCTGGTATAGTTTACAGCTCTTTACTTACTCCTGGGGGACAAAGATACACTCCACATTTCCCAGGCCAGGAAAGCATAGGACGCCTTACAAACAAAGAGACAGGGGCACATGTCCAAGTGCATCTGCCAAAACTGAGTACATGATCTTGGCTCAGAGGAATAACTTGGATGAGAAAATAGGATTTAATTCTCCCTATTCCCTTGAAAGAAAGAAAGAAACAGAAACATTTTAGTGCAGTTAATACAGCCACAGCTGAAAGACCAAGACCGTGGCCGATTGTACAGCAGCACATCAGCCAACACACAGCCTTCCAAAAGATCCCTCTTCCCAAACCCAGAACTTCCTCCCCATTAAATCCTTTTTAATCTACAAAGATCAAGGGATCAAGGAATAGGTGGATCCAAGACAGCTTTGTACTGTACCCTAGCTCCCATTAGGAATGAGGTCAGGCAGATGGAACTTGGAGGTCTGTTGTGAGACGTTGTGAGATTCAGGTTTTCACCTGACAGCTTTTGTATCAGAAAAACATCCTTTTCAATTAAAAAATCTGATTGTTTATATGTCCATATTACTGATTGTGAAGGATATCTGAATACCTTTGTACATTGTTAAGTAGTTCTAAAGATTGTGCTGAAGTCAGGTGTGTGTATGATGATCAAAAGAGACACCCTCAATTAGTACTGAAATTCAGCCAGGATTGTTCATCTTATCAAAGATTAAAACTGAAGCAAATTTTGGCACTGTCACTATGCTAGCCTAAAATCCTGTCAACATATATTTTTCTATGCCAATCCTTCTCTCACCATTCCAAGCCCATCCTCTGTGCTGCAGTTTTGGCAGCTGCATATCCAGGTCTTCAACTGCAAAAGACACAGTAACTAGGTAGAAACAAGTACTCTCTTGCCCTCTTATTCTGGGCAGGATTTTTAACCTCTTAAGAGAAGAAAGAAACAGACTCTCTTACTGCTGTTTCGAAAATTAGATGCATTATCATATCAGCTAGCCTGGAGTTGTCTTCTCTTTCAGAAATTCACCCAGGTGGAATTTTTTTCTTCTTTCAGTTGCTTCCAAAAAATTCATAGCCCCCTGTGACACCGCACATGCACAAAGGGTTCCCACACTGTAGCTGTCCTCTGCCCAGGTCACTCTCTGAGGCACTGTAGGGCAGCTGCTGCAGGCACCCCTGCCGTGCTGAGGGACACACGGACCTCAGTCTGTCCCCAGGTAATGCAGCAGCAGCTCTCAGCACCAGGGATCAACCCTCTGCCATCACGGAAAGCAGCTACCAAATTAAGTGTTGTTACTCACGGGCAAAACTGCTCCTCTTCCACTCCATCCATGACTTCACTGATGTCCCAGGGAGTGCAAGGGGTTTGCTTTTTCCCACTGCCAAAGTCCCTCTCCATGATGGAGGCAGGAGTATATCACCGACCCTGCTCTTGGCGGGAGCAAGGAGCACATGAAGCCACTCTGCACCTGCTGCCCTTCAGCTGGAAAAGGCTGGTGCAAGCTGGGCTTACTCTGTCAGAGCAACTCGGGGGAAGGAAAATCACACAGATGAGAGAAGGGGGAGAGTGGTGGTGAGTGCATGGAGCCCAATCACTTTGCATCATTTTGCAAGTTGGAAACAAGATACGGCTAAGAGGTCATGTGCCCTGAGTGATTTACAAACACAATGTCTGCACAAGAAGCCGCATGAGGTTTTCTTTTCAACAGAAGCAGTGGCTTTTATTGGTAATTTGTCCAACATCCAGGCTTAGAGATTGCCCATCACATATAAGGGAAAGTGTTAAAGCACTTAAAAATATATTAAATCACTGTTGAAACCCACACAGCTGGGGGATGGTGCTTCCTCCAACCAGTTAGCAGAAGTGTAGGATTTAGCACTTTCAGTAGCAGACTGAAAGCCTCTCCAAGGCAGCAAGCAGAGCCTTGGATCCTAGCACTCATATTCGATAAGGAAAAATAGCCTCTTTTTCTGAGCCAGCCCAATTTACTACAGGGATAAGGAAGATGACACTGTGAACATGGCTCTCTGTGTATCCACATTCCCCTTTCAAGTGAAAAATGAGGAGCACAGCAGCAGTCCTCCACTCAGTGTTGAAGCAAGCCAGGATGCTGGCAGGAGAGTCTTACACAACACAGTGAATAAAGCACACACCTTTCCTCGTGTACCTTTGTCTGGACAGGGATAACCATATAACGCTTCTAAAAATTGGAAGAGGGTCTTCCCTTACAGAAGAATATTGTGAACTCACATTTCAATTGTTTAAAGTCCACCTCAAAGGAACTTAAAATTCAGCATGATCAGAGAGGAAGGGAAAGCTGTCAGGTACTTAGCCAGCAAGGAAAGGAAAGAAAGATGCTGAGCACAGGGCAGCAGGCTGAATATCTCTGGAAGTCTTACCTCCAATTATGGATTACAGAGGATGATTTAAAGGGATATTGTAAATTGAAATTCAGTGTTTTAAATAATTTATAGTTAGAACTTCAGTCCCTTGAACAGTCTATCCCTACACTGGTTTAGCTTCCCTCATCTGCCTAATGTGTTTCACACCTCTCTTGTAAGCACAAACTGAATTTAGAGAGGCTAGAGATTTTTCTTAGAAAAAACAAGTTCAAATTTGGTAAAAAATGCAGGAAACCTTTTGCACAAAAAAAGGACTTTTTGTCAGAGCAAGGTATTTTAGAAATCTGCAGTGGCCTCAGTACCTCCTGGGGCTGAATACTACTCCATGGCTCTTAGTTGTGCTCTGGTCCTAATGGGGAAAATGTGCAGAATCCTTTCACACCAGCCACACCACACAGGCAAAAAAAAAATGCTAGAAAAATCCTTTATGCTGCAACAAGATCTTGTGCTTGGGCCACCACAAGTAATTCAGGTAAACTGTACTTAATGAAGGAGGGCTGCATTGCACACTCAATAGAAAACACAGAGTCAGGGGGACAGTGTGGATGGGAAGGAGGCAAATATCCCAGGAGGGGAAGAGCATCCACCTCTTGGTCACAGCCTTGGGAGAAGCAAGGTCTGAGAAAAGGGGTTCATCCGTGCCCTGCTTGTTGCTTGTGCAAGGCAACTACATCTTTCACATCTATTGTAAGCAAGCTGAGCTGGAAATCACTGTCAGCCTTCTCAGGGTAAACCAGCTCGGTGAGTCTTCACACAGTCTTCTCCTCACAGCCTTCACAAGTAGATGCCCAGGAGCAAGAGCTTCCCACTGCACTCAAACTGTGGCAGAAATTATGGTGCTAGTCCAGCTGGGCATTGCCCACTTCTGCCTCTCCACCTCCTCCTGACTCTCTCTTGGTGTATATAAAAACAGCAAGCCTGGAAATAGAACTCTCTATTTTAGTTTCACCACCATTTGGTACTGTGAGTCTATGACACACAGCCAAGGCTCCTAGGTAAAACCACAGCGCAAACAGCATTTAGAAGGATGAGAAGACTTTGGTCTGGGGTACTGCTGCCCTGCACCAGAGGTGTTGCAGAGGCTCAGGGAGGATGGGAGTGCTGTATGACACAGCAACTACAGGACTGCTACCAGGTATCTTGGAAGTAGTTCTTATTCTGAGCCACAAAAAATAGGTATGAATTAATGATATGGTTACTTATTCTCTCTGTCTAGCCTCCTTTCCTCAGTTACCTTAGGGAGGTGCCTAAGGTATTTCTGACAATACAGATCTCAGACAGCACTGTTTTAATCTGACAGCATTTCTATTTCCCTCTTTAGCTGGACTGTGCTTAGCGTTCTCTCTTCCTACCACATCTAAAATAAGGACACTGCAGCCATTTTGACAATTCTCATATTGAAATTCCAAATGGCTGAGTGCAATGCAGGAAACACTTTAAGGGACTGTGGCTCTTCAATTATTTACGACAATATAATACATCCAGTTTTGTCTTAACACAAATAGCATCAAATGGGAGCAGAAAGAGAATAAAACATTTGAGCTTATTTTTGAGACACCTAACATGCCATGGAGCTCCACACCCACCCTCTGAGATCTGTTTGCTCCACTCGCTGCTGCAGCAGAGGGTGCATTGGTAATCCTGCCAGGGAAGAGAGAAAACCTTCCCTGGAGCAGACAGTATAGTCTGCAGGGTACTTTGCAATTATTACTGAAAATATCCAGCTCCTCTATTTCTCTTAATGATGGTTCTAGAAGCATTTTAAAGCATTTTACTTCATGTTTAATTTTAGTCTGAAAATCCTGGCATGGCTGGCACCAATGTAGATGACTTGTGCTCCACTAGGGCACAGATAAATGTGTAGGTGATCAGTGGGAGACCAGATGGCTTCTCTGAGCCCTGAGTGTGCAGGACCCCCACTCCCAGTTAAGATACTCTACCAGACTTGTTATTGCTGCTTCATTTTTCATGTATCCAAATCAACAGTCAGTGAAGATTTAGGAGCACTTCATCACATAAAATTCTCACTGCAGGAGTATTTGGAGTCTTTACCAGATGACTGGTGAATCTCAGGGTCAAGACAATATATCTGCCCTTGCCTGCATGTATTACAAAGTTAGGAAATGCAAGACACTCCTGTCTCCCTGAGAAATGCTGGGACAGTCACCACTCACTCCCATGGGCTCTGTGGCTTTAAGCAACTTACTGCAGGTAAGACTGCAGCAGTAGGGGAGAAAACACCACAATGGTTTCTCTCCTTTAAAACCTATTTTCTAAAAGTAAATATCAGTCCAGAAGTATTATGATGCCTTTATTCCAGAAAGCCAGTTTGCACTGACCACTGAATTTAGAGGAAATACCTTACCTGTACAGGCCCCCTTCTGGGATGCTTTGGCCCACTTCAGGCACAGCTGCAGTCCCCCACTAACACCAATATCACAGCCGGCTGTTCCCCTCACTGTCACCGCCCAGAGAAGCAAGTGATCTCTTTCAGACTGTTTAGAAGTTATTCAGAAGGGAAAAGAAGAAAATTGACCTTATTTTGTCTTAGACATGAGAAAATATCCCCTTGCTTAGGTGTATGACCGTGTTGGAGCAATTTTCATAACTTGGTCACGACAATTAAGGAAAGTCAAACACAGCCCAGGGAGATGCCTTTATACACTTAATTTGACTTCCAAGAGCGATCCCACGGAAACATATGGAACTGCTCATATAAACAGTTACAGGATATGCAAGCTTTCATGGCAGTGGCTTGCTCTACATCCCATTACTTTTACAGACCTGAATCTTTGCTGATCAGTGCTCTTTCTTTGCAAACCCCTTCTGCAGCTGGGTTTGCAAGCAGGAGCTTGCTGTTGTGTACAGTGCAGTCACGCAGGCAGGCTCTGTGTGTTAACGACTCCCATGCTGCACAGCCATTCACCAGACATTTTCTACACAACCTCATTATCTCAAACTCAGTTGATGGTTAAAAAAAGAAAGAATGGTTAAACAAAGGAAGGAAAAGGGAAAAGACAAACACGCCAGCTTGGCTGTTGAAAGTCTTTACAAAAATACATCCAAAAATTCAAATTAATTTTTTCTTGTCCCTTTTAAAAAGAAAAACATCCAATCCAAAGGCATTTTAAATAGCTTCACCAGCCCTGAGCATTCTCTGGTATATTCTTCCCTTCCTAGAACCTGGGAAAATAAAGTTCCCTGGAGAATACCTAATAGCAGAGTCTCTGCTGTTCTACCACATTCCTACCAGAGAGCATCTCCGATTGCAAACCCACCTATACAGTCCAGGTAGGAGAATTACTGAAGAAAATCATATTCCCATCCTTCATGTAGCCCAGTCCTACCTTCCTAAACCCCATCAGGGAGCTGATAGGGTTTAGCACTGCTTGGAGCTGCCTGGCATTGGCTCTGCCATACATGGAGGAAACTTCTGGCAACTTCTCACCAAAGCCACTCCTGTAGCCTCTCCATTATCTTTTGGGGAGTAAATACATTTGTAAATTAAAAAGGAAAAGAAAATTAGTTGTGTATCAGGTAAATCAGAATAACTTGGTTAATTTTCACTGTGTGAAAAGGTTGATCAAAAACAAGGGAGTTTTTTTCTTTTGAAACCTTATCTCTCCTCGCGGATAAAGAAGAAAAGGAAATCTCTTTGTAATTAGTCAAATTGGTTTTGCACTTTTCCTTTCTAGAAGACATATCAAATGAGGAATATTTCTAAAGAAATTACCATCATCTACTGCAAGGATTTTTAGAGGCTGTTCAGTATCTAGAAGGTCACAGCAAATTTAATGATATTTTCATTCACAGGTAGCCTTCAAAAATACATTTTAATTGACATTAGGAACTTTAAGAACTTGTATTGTGTCTGACTTTTTGAGGAAGGCACAACACAATAACTTTTTTGTTCTCATTACATTAAATGGAAAAGTATTTTGGAGATGGCACATACTAGTGCTCAGCATCAGTCTCTGGTGTTCATTCAGGCACCAGCAAAAGTGCAACTCATAATTTGGAAGATGAATGCAGGCCCTGTCAGGGGATGAAAGTGCGTAGGTGTTGTGTCTGTAGGGATTCTTGGACACAGAGTGCCTCCTGAAGGTACTGACAGTCACCTTTAGATAGGGACCCTACTGTCTATGGGTGTTTTTAACCAGTGCAATAGCAAATCATAATGTCGATTCAGAGAGCTCCCTTAGAGCTTCTACAGCTTTTCAGTTCTAACCATTTTAACCCAGTTGGTGTCAGAGAGCAGAAAATTGGTCACTGCTTACTCAATTTTCTTTCTTTTAGAGTTTGAAGCACAATGCTGGAATTGAGACTGCCCTGTGCTGGGCACTATACAACAGTAAGAGCTAGTCAATAACCACAAAAGACTGCAATATAGATAGATGGGAGGTGGAAACAGAAACAAGACTGAAAGAGACATAATTTGCCTGAAGCCACACAACAGCAAAGAGCCAGTCAATATCCTATAGACAGAATTGGATTTTACCTTTTAATCAGAAACATACCTCAATTTTTTATCATTTATAGCATTTTACTTCCAACATCAAACGATAGCTCCATAAAAGCAAAGCAGTTCTCTGACTTGAAACACTTTCTGGGTTCCTCATTATCTCTGGTAAAAGAAACCTAATAGAGAAAAGCCAGGAATAAAGGAGTAAATCATTGGTATTGTTGCTTTTATTATTATCATAGCTGCACTTGAGCTTCCCACAAATTTTACATACAGCTGAAGTGAAGCTGAGCTTTTATTTCTTTCATTGATCTATATGGGCAAAATTATATCAAGTCTCATTACTGCTTTTTAATATTTCCCCTATTTTGAGTCTTGCTAGCTGGAGAGGAAAAAAGAGAAAATGCAGCTGACTTTTATCATTAAAACTCAACAACTGTGATTAAAATAACAACAGCACATCAGGCATAGCTTGTCTGTGTCACATGCAAACTCAGCCTCAGTGCTGCCAGCCTGTGTGTGGTGTGCACCAAAGCTGACAGTGAGATGGTGGCCTGTGGACACTGGCAGCTCGGGGGACAACCAGCACTCTCCTGTACTTCCAGGCCACTCTGGCTCTCCCAAGTCCTGTGTGGGCTACCTCTTACAGGTTCCAGGCTGGGGGAAAGAGCAGCACCAAAAATGCTGCTTTGCCCTTCCTTTTGAAGCAGATTTATCCTCCATGTGGTCGCTGTCTGTACCCATAATGTGGTCATGCTGGGGGAGAGGAGGATCTGTTCAGAGAAAGCCAATCTTTTTTCGAGATCAAAAGAGAGAAAAACCACACAGACACTGTGGTGTGACTCTGACTCCCCTGTAAAGTTCATGGAAAGAGAACAAATGGAAATGCAGGCCCTGCAGCAGGACAGTTTGTGTGCCCTCCCACCAGCCCAGTGCCTGGTCTGGGAGAGCTCCACTCTGTCCATGGGTTGTGGTGGAACTGGGAACGAGAGAGAGCCTCAAGCCAGGCCTCTCAGAAGTGCCCTTCTCATTCTACCTCTGAAGAATTGCTAGAAAACATGATTCTGCATATTTTGTAAACCCATATTCTCCTGCATATTCTATTCATTATCATTCATATTCTATTCATTATCTCATTAGATTGGCTTCTTTTATACCTCTGAAAGATAGAGAGAGCCCTTTGAGATTCCTGGATGGTGATGACACAGCATCAGTGATACCCTTTATACACTGAATTTTATGTACCTTCTTGTGCCTCATAAATGTGACACTTTCCTTGTGACTAGGTAGTTGTTTCAGTGTTTACCAGGTACTTCTGCCACAATATTCTATTTTGCTCCTGAGACTATAATTCTGTCACATATACAAAGCTGACTTAAAGTGAGAGAACAGGAGATGAATTCCTAAACAATAGCATTATTGTTTTCAGAAAGTTATCCAGAGGAAAGACAGAGGCTACTTTTGTTGATTTAATCTTTTGCTCTTTTCACTGGATGGGTAAGTCAAGCTGCAGGAATGGGGACAAAATTTGGCACGCGGAAAAGAGTTCTCTTGTCTAAGCTGTCCCCTCTTCCAAGTCAAAAAGAAGTATCTGGAGTTGGAGCTCTAAACAAAGTTTTAGAAAAATGGTTTTATCAGGCATCACAGGTTCTTTTAAGAACTTCATCAGTTCATGATGAAATGAGCTCAAAGATGAGATGAATGGATCAAGTCAGCCTGATAACAGAAAATGAGAAGATATAAAAAAGAAGGTAATAAACACATTTCAGCTTGTAATTAGTCTATCAAAAGCTCTGCTTTCTCTATAGTCTAAAATAAGAGAAAGATTAATAAGATTTTTTCAAAGACTAGTTGTATGATCATTAGACTCTTCCTTTTATTCACATTGATTTTTAACCTTCTCTTATAAGAACACTTTTTTTAAAAAAAACTTTATGTAAGGAACATTATTAAGCATCTTTTTCCCTTTTTGTAACATCTACATGTGTGAACAGCAGACAAATTATTATTAAAGCTTTGAAAGAGCCTCAAAACATATTGCCTCTGATACTGCTAACAATCAACAGATGAAGGGGACAATGTTTTAACCCACCATCTCCCAAACTGTTTCTCTCATCCTCTATGTATCTGTCTTTCCTGGACCACAGCAAGGAATATTAAAAGCATATTTTACTCTGAATAAATTATACAAAGAATTTAATTTAGAAAGTAGACTCTCCCAGACATGGTAGTTCTTCCATCCCAGCACTCACCACCTCAGGGCAGAAGAAGAAGCTCTGGTACCGACTGTTCACACTTCTGTTCCCTCTGCACGTGTGATGTTTTGTTCCTGTGAGCAGGCAAGATTGCAGCTCCAGCCTGGATAGGATTGCTAAATGTTTTGACAGTTTGAGAAAAACCCAATAATGCAGCTTGTTCTCATATTGTAAATGTAACTGTTTGCATAAAAATTCCCAGAGACACTGCTGGGAACTCTGTTTAATTGGATTGTAAGATCTCCTTGCATCGTTGAAAGAGCACAATCAACAGGCCCTACCTACAGCTGCTTAAAAATGGAAGCCATTTAGAAACAATAACAGCTGACAAAATCAATCTAGGCCACTACACTGCTAAAGGCCTTGTTACTGCTTTACATCCTGCATCATAAACCTGCAGGCATTGGGTGGACTTGCTATTTTTTGGCTCAACTCTGTCAAAGCCAGTGAAAATGGAAACCACACATAATGCAGAGGGCTCCAAACCTGAGCATTATGCATGAAATATAAGGATTTAAAATCATGTAACTCTGTTTTCCAAACCTAACAACAGTTGCTGTCGGCTGCATGAAGAGTACAAATCTGAAATCTGCTGCCAAATCAAACTTGAGCCTTAATGTCAAAGCCCAGATTTTATAAAAAGAGTAGATGTCATTAAAAAGACAGCTAATCAATCAATTACCGACACGCAGCTTCTCACCAAATCTGGTGCCATTCGTAACATGTACTGAGATCCTTGACTGGAATGAGATGCAGTAGAAAGGCGAAGAATGATTGTGGGCACTCACAGCCTGGTGATGAAGTGCCAAGGAAATGTCAATAGCAGTCAAACAGTAATTTTCCTGATTACAACGTGTAATCTAGGCTCCTCTTTCCTTGGGGTTGATGCAGAGTTTTAGATCAACAGCTTCAGACAACTGAATTACAAGCTGTGGCTGGGTGAAGAAAACACATTGAATTCTAAAGGTACACCTCAGTAACATTATCTTCAGTGGAACATAAGCACATCCTTAGTTTTATAAATGTGTTTAAGTGCCATCCTGATGGGAATATGTTGTTAATGAGGCTTATTACAGTAATTTGTATTGGAGTCATTTACAGGCCTGAGTCCCAGTGTGTTTGGCATAGCACAAGAATTGGAGTATCAGTTTCTCTGCTCTCTGAATTACACAATCAAAGTATGGGAGAGAGAAACAAGTGATTGGCATAGAGAGATGGGAAGTGGAGAACAAGCAGCAGGTATGTATGCAGCAACGGGGTATTAGAAAATAATGAGGTAAACAGGGGTCACTGCACATGGAGAATTGCTTTCCTCCCTTTCGTCTAAGTTCAGATTTTACAAAATCTGTAAATTTATGAATTTGAGTGAGTTGCCCAATACCATCTGCATCCTATGCATTTATCTGGATCACCAACTTATGGTGAAGATAAATCATACTTTAACACACATCTTGCATCTGGTGCTGCAATGGTGCCCCAAATGAATAACTCAGATGTAGACATTGTACAGAGTCACCTCACTGCCCACAAAAATTAATAAAAGAAAAAGGATTACTTTTAATCCTAATAATAATAATAGTGCCTCCCACAGTAACTTCACTGAATGGTGGGCATTCACAGTGTGTGAAGCTTCTGTATTTATTCAATTGCATTGCAAGTCAGGCAGGATCTCCTGGGAAACCCTGGAGCTTGGTCAGAGAAGGTTTGTCCCCACACAGCCCATAACACTGGCGCAGGGAGCCTTGTGCTTGGTGCTCAGAGAGAGCCCTTTGCCTGAGCCCTGTGCCACATGTACAACAGCCTTGCAGCAGTAACACGTGGGTGAAGCCTGGTCAGGCAGAAGGTCCCTCCACACAGATTTTGCCCTTTCCTGCAGCAGGTTGCTGTGTAAAACTAGTGGGGATCTGCCATCCACATGACACTGTGTGAAAGCCTGCAGCCCTTGCAGCTGGACAGTGCTTCCTGCCTCACTGGCACTCACCCCTGAGCTTATGTGACCTCACTACAGGCTAGGGCTGGCTTTACTGCAGTCATCTTGTTATTCTAGATGACTGATTTGACCTGCAGTATGTGGTACTCCTGAATATGTGCTCACGATCTGACTCTTCATGTCTGTAGTGCCACTGAAGTTAGTGCATAAGCGTGCCTCTGTCACAGCCAAATGGGACATTTTATTTTATATTTAACCAGTCATATAGCATACCTATCTCCTAAGCCTCTCTTCTCTCTCAAAAGGGTAAACCTTCTTACTTCCTGACACACTCTTGGCTGGATGAGGGTCCTAGCTTGATTACCAGTATCTTTTGAATATTAAGATCTCCAGAAGCAGAAGAGATGTCTGAGGTTTAATTGATCCTAGAGCAAAGCTGACAGGCAACAGCAGTCTTGGGGTGGATACAAGAAATGCAGAGCCAGAAGCACATTCCCTTTTGCTTGTTCTCTGGGCTGTACTCCATCAAGCAGGTGTCTGAACCACAGTCTGTTCTGCAAGGTACTACAAAAAGGAAAATCGTAAAGGTGGCCCTTAGATTTGAAATATCTGATAATGCAAATAGACACGAAGACTAAATGCCACCACTGTGACAATCTCAGTGTGTCATCATGCTTGTTTCATAATTTCCTCTGTACCTTTGTCTACCAATGTCTATAAAGATATTTATGAAGAAGGCATTAGCTTCGCCATGAAGAATTCCTCCATAAAGCACACTGCAAATTATATCATGCACTTTTTAAAAAATTTACAATATTCACTATACTATACTATAAATATTTCTAAAACTTCAACAATTTCTAAATAATTGCCAACTGCAGCTGTGTAAATGAAATGCTACAATAAACAACTATGTTCTGTTGTTCTCTAGATGCATTCACTGTTTTGGATAATTTTTTACAGCGCTGCAAAAGAGGTTTTGTATTAATTAGCTGACTCTTGTTCATTGAAAGCAGTTGATTTACTAAATATCTTGCTTATGAGTGTGGAGGCATAGAACAGAAGGCAACACTTCATAATAGCATTTTAATAAACAATCTTGAATACTTGACTTTCAATAAGTAGCTGACAGGAGTTGGGGTACCAGTTTTTCTTCGTGAAAAGATTCAGCTGAGGGAATCTGGTGTTTCCTTTAAGTTGATGGTATCCTTTCCTACCATGTTCTGTCACACAATTCCGCCAATTATTCAGGCCAAAAATCATGCCTGTGACAGCTCAATAGAGATCCCAATGGACAGCAGCACCCTTTACTGACTCATTTTGCAACCTTGAGTTAATAACCTCACGTCATCTATTCTTGTAAAAAGTGTGTGAAATTGATTCTGTGGTGGTATAACCCCAGCAGGCAGCTCGGACCCACACAGCCACTCACTCAGTCTCCCACCAGTAGCATGGGGAGAAGAATCAGAAGGGTAAGTGTTGCTGTGGAACCCTCGGGGAGTTCTCGAGGGATGAGGACGTGGGAGAGACA
>VYZP01087633.1:0-11537 GCA_013400635.1 Hypocryptadius cinnamomeus | reverse complement strand
GCGGAAATGGAAGGTGCCTTTTCTCTCCGTGTGTTTGGCAGATGTGAGAGGGTAACCATGTCTGTAAATCTGCTGCCTCTAATGTGACTCTGGGGAGTGTCTTCTGGAGCATCTGTAGAAGACCCCATCCAAAAATGAACGTGGATGTTGTGCAGAGTCTGCTCCCAACCCTGGCTCCTCATTGCCATGCATAGCTGATTAAAAACCTGCTGGAGTATGAAGCAGAAATGGCTAGATCTCTATTTTTAATGGCTTGAATGAGCTTCAGACTTCAACAGCTTAATTTTCAGAAGAAGATGAAAAATCAACTGAAAGATTTAGTGAAGATTTGATTTATTAATTATCAGACACCTGGCCTGTAAAATGAAATTTAGTGCAGGCAGCACTCCGCTGGATGAGCTGTTTGGGTAAAAGCTGTATCAGGATAGCAGCAGAGCTCTTTTCACTCCTGTTCTTTAAAGGGTTTTGGATGGTAGAAGAGCAACTTTGCAGCAATAAGTCATTGCTACTAGTGTGTGTTTTAACACCATTTAATATAATAATGACAAACCCAGGAAACAGATCTTCAAATGCCAATGAAAAGATTGATTATTTCTATAGGTGTACTCTATTAGGAATAAAAATGCATAGGAAAGATTTGCAAGAGACTATTCCCTGCAAACAGACAAAATTTACCAAGGAATGTCTAAAGAAAATCAAGCAACTATTTTGATATAATTGATTTCAATAAAACGTAAATCATTGCAGAAACACAAATGTCTTCCCTTTTTCCCCTGTCTCTTCCTGAACGAATGAGTCCACATTTCCCCAATAAAATCCTTCACAACCACAGTTCCCATATGTAGGGCAGTACTTAGATAGTGATGTGGTTGCTCATCGCTTGGATTGCTCACACTTTCCCTCTGTTGAACACCAGGAATAGACTACTCTAAAAAGCATTAAAAACAAATGGCTGCCCCACTTCTAGGGCAGGTTCTTTCAGTGAAAGATAGGCACTGAACATGTTAAGAAAGTTATCTTCAAAACAGAAAGGCTCTAAACCATCCCACAAATATTGCTGCTTTGCTGAACATCTTTGGCATAGAATCACCATCCCTGGAGGTGTTCAAGAAATGACTGGATGTGGCACTTACTGCTATGGTCTAGTTGACAAGGGGGCAATCAGCCAAAGGACGGACTTGATGATCTTGGAGGTCTTTTCCAACCCCTAACGATTCTGTGACATTGCAGCAGAATTGCTCAGTTTTATCCTAAGAAGGGTTCACTGGTTGACTCATCCATGAGAAGCAAGATCTGCGCTGTGTCATGGGGCAAGAAAAAGGAATGAAACCTCAGTGCTGCAAGTGAGACAGGAAAACACAGTGTCTATGCTCACCTGCCAACTTCCACAGCACCAGGCTCTCTGTTAAAGGACTTTGTGACTGTTGGAAAACATGAAAGATAACATTACCAAACCCTTTTTCTTTTTTATAGATGGAACTATTAAGGTGCAAATTAGGAAGTAGCTTGTGAACAACTTGAGAAATTTTAAAAATACAGGCATTACATGAGAAAGCTTCCTGTGGAATGATTTTGTATTCACTGCTATGATAGAACAAAGTGCAGTTTTTGGTCAGGAGTGATGAAAAGTGGCTCCATGCCAGGGAATTTTGGAGGACGAATGCATGCCTTGGTCCACAGCTTTAAGCAGCAGATTTACTCAGAACTTTTGCATTCCTCAAACCTCATATCGAAAGAGATGATTGAGATCAAGGATTTCCCATCAAGGAACTTTCCAGAGGCCTTCCAGTGTAGTGTCACAGTAGTTGAAATGTCCAGAAGAGATGTTTGAAATGTGGAGCCAAGTTCAAGATATCTCCAGATGTGGGATGGGCATTTGGGAGGCTTCAAGCACAGGGAGCTGGTCTTGGGAATGCTTTCCACAGTGTAATAAAATGTCAAAAAAATCATGGTTGAAGTAGATGTATTGTCTATATTGTGACTGTAATATGTGCGGTCTAAAAAGGGCACCTGAAATAATTAGGACTAGAAGAATGAAAGTGCTGTAAATTATGTAGCTCTGTTAAAATCTAGAGCTATTCTATAATTTCCATAATTCTGACACTATCAGCTGAGGGTCTAGTCCTTGGAGTCAGGGCCAAGTCTCCTGGCCCTTGGTAGCAAAACCTCATGGCCCTGTTTACACTGGATTCTACATTGGTCTTAGCAGAGATAGAATTGTGCCATTAGTGCCTCATTTATAATGGTAGTTATATTGTTATGGTTAGATGTGGTATTTCTATTTTTCTTCAGTGTGAGGTTTCTGTGAGCAGATGTTAAAAGTGCCATAAAAACAGTGAGTCGCTGTTTCCCAGGGTTCCTGTGTGTTTGTGTAAAACATTCATGGGCATTGTGAGGGACAACGCAACCCAGAACCAGAACTTTTAGAAGTTTATCACCTCTTGGAACAGAAAAACAATGGAGGAGGGTAGTTTTTGTCTTTACATTCCTTGATTCTGAGTCTTACATTCATCTTTGTCTAGTTCCCACAATGAAACTTCAGTGCTATGATTATAATCACTCCACATTGACATTAATGTCAAATTAGGGAGGAATTCTTTGTGGTGTGCCCAGAATTGAGCATCATGATTGCATGCTCCATCATCCAGACTATGTGAGGGAGTGGCACATTTGAAAATACAGGCAGATAAAATGGATGGAAATGACAGCCTGTAACTCTGGGAAGAAAAACAGGGGTGCAGACTAAAGGTACCCTCTGAGTTAAACAAGCTGGTTCCATGTTGTTGACCTACCTGCAAATGTAGTTGTGCCAAGCATTAGAAAAACAAAAGAATCCCCCAAAGAAAATAGCATTCATCTGCCATCTAGTACTTTCAGGACATGGAAAGAGGTCATCTGCTTTCACTTCACTATTCCTTGTTTGTAATTATTGAGGGATTTTTAAGGATCTGGCTGACAGCCAGTTTTCCAACAAAATGAGAAATGAGGGCAATTAAAAAATGGAAGCAGATGATTGCCTGTATATTAAAAATCAAAGGAAATTGAGAACTTTGTCTTTGAACAATAAGAAATATTTTGGCCCAGAGCATGGTATTTAGCTTGGTGGAGACAAAAAGCCACTTCATCAATATTAGCTCAGTGCAGTGCTTTTGGCAAAGACTTAACAAGTTATCAGCTGTTATCCTCTGTGGAGCTGGGGGGAAAGGAGACATTCCTCTCAGGATACAAATTCATTTCTGCATTGCCATAATACAAGTCCTCTCTTTCTGAACTGTGTTCCATAGTATCTCCTATTGGTTAGAAATTGAGAGTGTGTAATAGGATAAAACATGGCATTGAACTTCAGGCCTTTTCACCAGTTGCTTCAACTATTTGGATTCTGAGGCTGGTTCTTAGAGGCACATTTTTGTACTGACACATGTATATAAATGACCCTTAGCACTGGAGGGAAGGGGGTTACAAGCAGCTCTTTAAAAATCTGGCCACACACTCATTATATTCACTGCACTTGGCATCATGTCACTTGTGATCTAGTAGGCTCCATTCAACTTCCATCCTAAGGCCTCTGTGTAAAGAGTCACTGTGATTGTTTTTAATGCTGTGGCAGGAACAGATGGCAAACATATTTTACAGCGCTAAAAATATGGAAGGGCAGTAGAAATCTACATGGCAGACATCTATTAAGCACCCACAGCTGTGACCAATTTTTTTTCTTTTAATAATAATAGTGATAGATATAATATCTGCAAGTCCAGTCCCTGAAAGGAAAATTTCCCTTGAAATCAGTTGGCATTTTGGATTTGCCTGGGTTACAGCAAAGGACAGGATAAACTCCTACTTGTAGTTTCCAGTTTGTCTCAGTCATACTAATGCAAAGGAACAAGTGAGTGTGGAGAGGGACAGCTGAACCCCACTCACTGTGGCAGAGCAGCATGCAGAGGGCAGCCCCTATAGATCACTGTCTCACAGGCACTGTGTTTCCTCACTCTGAAGGGGCTCCTATCACAAGATTTTTACAGCCTTCACAGATGTTTCAAGTTTCTGTCTGTCTATCACACTCAGGAGGATGATTTCTCTGGGAAGATGCCCTGTGGCTCAAGCAGCAATCCCTACTCATAGCTGTCAGGCTGAAAAGGCTAACGCCCATCCGCTCTGTCACATGCTGTCATCTTACAAGTGCCAAGACAGAAACATACAGAAAAAATGCAGGATACTTCTTAATGAGTTGCTTGTCACAGGCTAATGACAAAGCTGAAGGAGGAGCCTCAAGGCCAGAGCTTGGTTCTTAAATTTTGCTGAGGAGCTATTTTCTAGGAGCCTAAGGAAGGCCATTAAGAAAGAGGAGCACTGTGCCAGTGAGAGAAAGGTTATTCTCAGCAAAGAGGATGTAGCGGGTGCCACTCCTGTTCTCCCCAGTGCTGGCAATTGGTGGCTGGTAACTCATTTCTGAGTGACATCAGCACCCAGGCAAGCCCATCTACTCTCCCTGTGGTTTTGGCCCTGCGGGTGCCAGCCTTTGCACAGCATTGCTGACAGGGCAGTGGTGCTGGTGCAACAGCAGAGCCGCCTGGGACATGGGGCACGTCAGTCAGCCCACAGATCTGTGCAGTAGGCAGGCTGCTTCCCACAGGGTTAGGAGGCAGGCATTGTCTCTTAAGAATCTTAATCCTAATGTTCTGGGAGCTCTCACTGCCCCATAGCACACATAGTACTCTACCTGACTTGTTCCGCCCTAAAAATCCTCCCAAAGCTATATTCCCACAGCAGTGCTCGCTCCTAGCTGTGTAGCAGGCAACATCAAGAGAAGATCTTCTGGCCATGGGTTCCTACTGGCAGCTCATAGCACTCAGGTTATTTGGGTATCCAAGGAATGGCTGTGTCCAAATTCTGTCCTCTCCAAAGCAGGACAGAGGGGTAACTGCTCTGACAGCCAGTGCACTGCCCCAGGATGATGCAGCCCACTGGGACACCTCAGTGAAGGAGTAACACATCTGTAAGTTTACAGGGTCTAATGCATGAGGTGTTTGATGCAGGTCTGATATGGTCTAATGCATCTGTGTCCTCAGAGAGGCCTGTGCTGGAAAAGGTTTTGGATATGGTCCCCTGGAGGCCTTGGATTTGATGTGTACTGTCACCCAGGTAAGCCCCACACTTTCTGAAGGCAGTGACTCCCTCACAAGCAGGGCTGATGCTCAAAACTCCACCCCACTGTGCTGGAGGCATCACTTGGGGAAGGAGTGGAAGAAGTGGACCCCATCTGTGCTCCCCCAGCAGCACTCAGGACACTGCTGCAGGCTGCACTACACCTGCCACAGATGTGCAGTGGCTGTCTGAGAGTTTAGACCCTTCTAAAGTAGAACACCCTGTTTTTATGGGATAATATTTCATGTGTTTGTGTAGTACTCTTCAAAACTGAGGCATCAAAAAAATTTTGAAATTCTGGCCTTTTTGGTCTTTTATGTCGCATTCAGAATTTCCTTCATGTTACATATTCTTCATGGGGAGCCAATGGACATTTTAAATTAATTTCCCCTGTAGAAAATCAAGTCAGGAATACTTTTTTCTTTATGTGCAAGAAGCAAAAAGGACAGGATACAAAGAGGAGGGAGGCTTAAGGGGGAAAAAGTTCTGAGCTTGGTGTGCCAGACTGGAGCTTTCAAAGGCAGCTGCCTGTTGCTCACAGACACACACACACATGCATATGTCTCAGGCCTGGTTTAGTTTGGCTCAGCCAGTGGATCCCAACATGTACTTGAGGAACTCTCCCCAAACAAAAACATGCTCTTATCAAAGCAGAAAGCACAGTGCCTAGCCCGGGAAAAACTGTACAGCTATTAACAAGTTATTTATAAGCAGCCTGAGCTAACAGCTAACATGTGGCTGGCTTTGGCCCAGGAATGCTTGCTGGTCTTGGGCAAGGAATAGTGTGAGCTAGATCTCATCATCCTGCCATGTCTGGAGGCAGGGGGCTCACTGTGCCTGGTGGCACAGCGGGTGATGGTGGGCAGCACAGGCAGACTGCCGGTGCTCTGTCTGTGATAGATGGAAGGTCGATGGAAGCTGCAAGGCTGTGACTCCCAGCAGGGCAAACATGAGCCATACTCAGAAACAGAGGGGTGAAGTGATATAATTAATAGGTATGCTACCCTAACTCTTCAAATATAATTATTATGGGTGCTACTCTAAGTCTTCAGTGGTATAATGTTAAAATGAAAAAGTAATGATAATAGAGATGCACTAATCTAGCCAAAGGCAAAATATAAACAATTTATGCTACAGCTATTTCCAGTACAAGATTTTCTTCTACCTTTAGGCTCTGTTCTGCAAACACTTGACATAAGTATTTAATTTTGCATAGATATATAGTTCCACTGAATTTGGGGAGGTGTTTAAAATGAGCAAGTAAGACACTGACTACACTAAGAATGCCTTGCTGCGCAGGAACGCAAAATCATGGGCAGGTGATGTCCCTTTTCTGCTAATACAGCTGTGGTGGAATAAAGCATTTGTCATCAAAATGCCAATAGAGTAAATACACCCCTGAAAGCCAGACAAGCTCAGTCACAAAGGCAACTATTGCTGGCAGAAGTTTATCTAAACTATGGGAAAAATCTTAGATATTCTGGTGCCCATTGTTTTGTCTTTTTGCTTGAAGGTTTAAAGGCAGCAAGATGGGGGTGTTATCCGCTTCTTCTCTTGTCCCCTTGCTATGGCCTTGACTACTATGTTTCAGTGCTGCTCCTCACAGCTCTGACCTTACAGAAAAGCAGTCTGGAGTCTGAAATCTTGGCTTTGTATATATACAGACGATCCCTTCATCTCAGTACACAAAAAACCCAAAATAATGTGTAGACAATTTCATCTGTATAGCCTCTACTGAAATTTGAGATAGTCACTCTCGAGGTTCAGCTTATGTTTATAATGGATTTTTAGGGTGGAAATTTTTGCAACTGACTCTGATCTACGTAGTCAATAGTGTGAATGAGCCTTGTAGTTTTCTGCTATGCAGTCACACCAAGACTCTACATTTAGAGTGCTATGAAACCCTCACGTAGCATCTGAACATAAGATTGGTTTCAGCACCGATGGATTGCGTGCCACTTATCGCGTCGATGCTGAAGTGGTTTCTGCATCTTAGAAATTTCATAACTGAGCTCAGACATATTCTTCAGATTGTGATATTGCCTCTTCTTCAGCTGCAATATTCAGCATTTACATAGCTTTGTCTTTTTTCCTGCCAGTGAACCTATTGGGAACAGCATGCGAGCAGTGTGGCCAAGGCAGCGCTCAGAAACTTTAAACAGCATGGCTGAAGTCCAGGCCCTGTTGAAGAAATGGCAGCACTCCCACTGACTTCAGCAGAATCAGAATTTCATGGCTGTTGTGTGGAAAAATTTTCCCAACACCCAGTATCTACAGATTTAATTTAGGGTACTGCTTGAAAAAAGGCATAAAAATACTGGGATCCCCTGAGTCTTGGCTCAGATAAGGTGCTTAAAAATAAACTTAATTGAAGACAAGATGAATCTTGCTTGTCTCTTCATTCAGGGTCAAAAGGCATGAATTTCATTCACTAAATTATCAACACTTAAAACTTTTTCTGCATGATTAGACTATTACTAAGAGTCAGGACAGAAGAGATCCTCCCACTGCATTGACCTGTGAACTTTGTTAAATCTCTTGACAGGGGTCATTGTCTATACCATGATAGTGAATGACTTTCCAAAATGGAGCCATTCTTTCGGGTGTAACATGAAGCTGGTGCTCTTTTCATATGGCTTGAAAAAGTTAATTTACATTGATGACATTTCTTGTCAATTTATGTGCCATCTGAATTTGCTGATTAGTCACAAATGATGATGTGCTGCTTGCAGACTGCTGTTATTGCACCTTTACAAAAAAACTTCAGATACTTCGAATACTTTCAGAATTAGACATAACTCCTTTTCTTCTGCAAAATCTGTGTGAGATTTTAATCAGAAACTAATACTTAAAGAATGTGTCTACCAAATGAATTCTCTGCAGGGTCTGAGTGAGTGGGAAGTAAGTGGCAAGTAAGTTTCAGGAAGAACCCATTCATACCTTTCCTCAGCAGAGGTGCTCCACATTTCTAAATGTCTTGCTACAGCTTACATCTGTTGTATACTTCCTTCATGGACATGTAGTTCTTCAGGATTCCCCTTTTATGTTGTCCAAGCCCTTTAGTCTGAGCTGATGGTTTGTAAGACACATCCTCATCCTCAAAACCTTTCCCCACTCCCAGTTTCCTTTCTTCTGTGGTATGTGTTTCTAATTTCCTGAAAGTGTCTTGAAACTCTGAGGGCAATCACGCTTGAAATTGAACTTCTTTGGGATTCAAGGGTCCTTCAGTAAATTTGCCTGGTTACTGTCCTCCATATCAAACTTCCTTAAAACACTTTTTTCCGGTGGTGCATACGAGAGAAATACTGACCCTGATTAGGTGACTGATATGCTGGGGCCATTTCTTCCTGTGATCTTTCATGATGGTCTCAGTGGTCTCTTTTGTCACTTGTGCCTCACTTTGCACACTGAAGATACTCTTGTTCTTCAAGCACAAATATAAAACTAATGTGCTTTTAGCACTCAGCTCTCTGATGATTTAAATGTGTTGTTCTTACAAGCTGAGGCTTTAAGGCAGTCTTAGTGAGCCAAATTCTGCTTTTATATATATATGGCTGAATTGTGAGAACTTTATAGCTTCCCCAAGGTGTGAAGGCTGTTCTACAGTACAACAAACAAAAGGATGAGTTACAGCCAACCATGCTTTTTGGATAATTTAGTGAATGTTCATGCTGGTTACTTATCCAGGGATTCCTAGCAGATTTGTAATGAATTACTATGATCTCTTTCTTTGACAGTTCAGCTATATACAGAACTTACCAGTACCATTTTGTAGATAGCCTAATTTAAATTATGAATGATTGCTATGTATTACTGAAGACTTCTCTGTCTTATGTTGTTGTTGCTGACACAAGTAATACCTGACAATTTTTCTGATTAATGACATCAGAGAGAAAAAGTTGTGGCTGGACTGCATGTGGCCTACTAACAGTTTGCAATAACCTATGTGCCAGAATATATAAAGTGACCCAAACTAAATCAGCCTGGGAGGCTGCGGGTTTTCTCTTGCCCTCCAAGTCTTCACAACTTTGTGGAAATATTTCTCCATAAGGACTGGGGAGGTAGAAATTTCTTCCCCCTGGTGCACAGAGAGGCCCAGCATGACCAGTGGGTACTGCTAACAAGGCATTGCTGGATAAGTCACATCCCTGATAAGGCTGCCATGGAACACAGCAGTGTCTCAGTTCAGCTGTACCCTGTGGTGACAATCAGTCTCCCCTGGATCTTTGACCTACAGGGCGTGTGTTTCATGAAAATATGAGTAGTTTTGGTGATAAGATCAAGAAGTATTTTTCCTAGGGGAATAGGAACCTGGGGAGAAAAAGTCTCTGTTATAATAAGTTAAATAAGTGGAAAATCTTCCCTCAGATACCCTGTAAAAGAGGTTCATGCTTGTGAAGCATTACATAGGTTTTTAACATTATTAAACCTATGAGTTATAAGTTAATGGTCTTGTGCCTTGGCTGTATTTGGCAAATGCTGGTGAATTTAGGCATGCCCTGGGATGGGCATCTGTGCTCCAAAATGCACATTTTGGTTGGTGAGTTGTTAACATGGTCCATTCCACTCCTTGGGTACATGCTCTCAGCGCCAGTGTACTGGTACATAAGTGTATATTTTTAATTAGGGTGATGCCTGTGGCTTTTAGCCCTGGCTACATGTAGGCACTGAGGTGTAGGAGAGAGGCTCAAAATTTCATCAGCATTTCTTGTATCCATCTGGGTCTGCTGGGTTACCCTGCAAATCCAGCTCCAAACCCTATAGCTGTGATTCCGAGTAGTGGATAGGGATTTTTTTCTTCCTGTAGGCACCTGTACTTTTCAGGTCTACTTAAATTGGTATCTTGTCATATAACTCAAAATTGATAACTCAAAATTGAGGAAAATTTAAGAGTCCCTGGTGAGGCCAGCAGTGAGTCTGTAGGGCACAAGAACATGCACCTGCATCATTGACAAAGTGAACAGTCAGTTCACAATTATCTGGAGAGCCAACGGGACTGTGGCTGAGGCATTTTGGCTCAAGGCCAGATGTGGGTAAGAAAAAAACAAGAGGATCTTGGCTGAAAGTGATGGAAATTACACCTATTGGGACACACATCCTCCACCAAACTGTAATGAATAATGCTTTCAAATCTCGATGGTTTTGGATGTGGTTGATAAACTTAATGCCAAAATCAAAACCGATGACATCCAGACCAATCTGATAATAGCTCACCCTTCTTTTCAACTTCCTCTGTTGTTTCCTAAGTTCATTTTTGTTCTTTTGGACTCAAATAAAACTCCCAAATGTGTTTCTCAGATAAAATTCTCTAGTTTCTTTAGCCAAGTTCTGACAACTAAATATTTTTACATGGCTTTAATGTATAATAATTAGTCAGATTAACTTCGTTCAGAATTGAACTGATTGTAGTCCAAATTTTCATATGGATATCAGTAACATTTCTGTCAAAGTTGTTCTGAAAATTAGACAAATATTCCTTCTTAGAATTTAACAAAGATAGTGCTGGGCAGGAGTGAAAAGTTGATGGATAACTAGAATGGAGGAATAGATGTGGAAATTATTTTCTTTTAGCTATAAAATCAATATAAAATATACATCAGTAAATATATGACAGGAAAAAATTTCCATTTCAGAATATAGAGGGGATTGGAATATTAAATAACAGATGCAGTAATAGGGAACACTAAATTAGTCTAGTAATGGGATAACTGGAATGCACAAAAAAGTTTAAAGAAGGCAATTTTTGTGTGATTTTGGGGGTCATTTGGAAGAACTGCAGACAAAATGGGAAGCCAAATGGAAGGTGATTGAGATGCAACATGCTTTTGCAAGATTAGTTGTGTAAATTGACAGCCAACTTAATTTTTAGACAAGATTAGATCTATCTATTTAGAATAATACAATGATTATGCACAAAACTATGCAAATTGGAAGCAAATTGACCCTAAAGAAAAAAAAAATAAGACAAAAGCTCCCAAAATTTTTAAAACAGCTGATTACAGATAGCCCTATTTAAGCCATAGTTTTCCTTAAATAACGGTCTTCAAACAGTCATTTAGTTTAGTTTATTTAGTTAAACTAGTTTAATTGACTAAATGAAAATTGCTTCCAATCATAATTTTGGAGTTCTTACCAAAACCAAAGGAGAACAGAATGAATGGAATAAGATCTGTAGAAATAAAAATGAGATTAAATATAATAGTACAAATTATGTAGTCCTAAGGGTTTATGAAATTGATTTCTCTGTCAGACAGGCACTTATCAGCTGAAAATGGAGGACATGGAGGAAGTTTTTTCTCCATTAGCTGATTAGAGCGTGACCGACTGATAAACAAGGGGATAGGCTAAGAAAAAGATAAACGTGATCCCAGGGAAGGTGTTTCTACCAGAAACAA
>VYZP01087615.1:0-10432 GCA_013400635.1 Hypocryptadius cinnamomeus | reverse complement strand
TGCTCGCCGCCTCCTTCCTCCGGTGGGAAAGCGCCGCTCCCTGCTCGCCGATCAGCATCCCTTTCCCCTGGCGGGGTAGCATCCCGCGCTGTGGCGGGATAGCACCGCTCTCCTGGCGGGGCAGGATCCCTCGCCCGCTGGCAGAGGAACCTTCCGTCCCCTCCCAGGCTGTGCACAGCAGCTGCAGACCCGAAAGCCGCCAACTTCAGCTCGAGGTAAAGGTCCCCCCAGAAATCGAGCTGCGGTTTGCAGTTTGGATCCCGGCGGCAGCAGGAGGCACTGTAAGGGAGCCCGGAGCACGCCCCGCGGGGAGGGACCGCTGGGGGGTTCCTGGCTTGGTGGGAAGGGAGGGGGTCTTGCTCTTGGCAGCTGTTTTTTGTGTCCCACCTGAAACCTTCACAGCTTTCAGCACTCACTGTTGGAGGTGCTGCAGGAGCTACACCTTTGGAGGTGGAGATAAGGACAGCCAGCTCTTGGCTTCAAACTAATCCATGCCCAAAACACCAGAGAAAGTGCCTCTTTCATCGGAGCCTTTCTTCTCTCCAAAGCAGCTGAGATCTGACTTAAAAAAATCACGTCTCCAGCTGTGATGATTGATGGGAGAGCCTCCAGAAAAAGGACTTCCCAGTGCAGCTGATGAACTACAGGAAACTGCAGTTGAGATGCCCGAACGTCCCCATTCATCTCCACGGGGAGCTGACGCCCACAAAGGCTTTACAGACATTAACTGCTTCACAGCATGTTTGCACACGAGAAACTGAGCAAAGCAGCACTCTGAACTTGCAAGTGGCTTCCAGTGTAGGCCAGGCTTACAAAAAACACACATGGCCTCCCCCCTCCTCAGCTTCTTCATGGGAAAAAAAAGTACAAAATGGCTTAGCTGGGCTGAAACGCCAGCCAGGAGGGCAGAAAAAGTGCATTGAGCATCACAAGGAATTGCCTTTTTAAAAGCTCCCCTCTGAGATGTGTTTGCTCGCATTCACTCAGGATAATAAACTTCATTTGGAAACAGCTTCTCTCCTGAGGTGGGTGGTGGGTTCTAATTATGATCCACTGCTTTATTAAAACCAAGTGAGGCCCTTCAATGCAAGGAGCTTTTCCCTCGTTGCAGTTGGAGGCAGGAGGGAGGGAAGCAGACAATGAGGATGGCTAATGTGAGGCTGGGGAATGTGGTGGTTTGATGGAGGCAAGCTGCCATGAATCCCCTTGGGAGCACTTTGCAAGGAATCCAATTATTCCTGATCCTCCAGGGGCAGATGGCAGCACCAATGGCTGTGGTGAAAGGGAAATAAAAGGCAAGCAAAGGATCAGGTCAGAAGTTGGTTAAGCTGGACAGAAGATGCGGGCCCAGCTGGATCCTGTTTTCTTTCTGTGGTGCTGGTGACATTCAACAAGTCAACCAAGCAACACCTTCTCCTCTTTCTTGCCCCCAGCACTACCTAAAACCATAAATCTGTGTTATGTCTTACAGGATGTGATGCAGTGCTCTCACAACAGCACAGCACTGGGGACAGATGGCCATAACACCAGCTAAGGACCAGGCCCACAAATAGCCCACAGAAGAAATTTGTACATAATTAGTTTTTTCTCTAAGCAACAGGAGGAGAAGAGAACCACTGAGTACTTAGCTAGGAGAAATTAAGTGTCCTCTGTGTCCTATTTGATAGGACAAGACCTAGCTGGCACCCTTAGCTGCAAAGGAGAGTATTAAAAAAATAACCTATTTATGTATCCATCCTGCAAGAGAAAAGAGAGGTTAGAAGTGCAGGCTAGAAAACATTCCCCATTGATCTCTGGAGATGCTTGGGGCTATTTTTTTGGCCCTTGTGCTTTGTTGTTGTGCAGCAAACCCTTCAACAGCTCGTGCCTGATCCGGAGCTGTGCCTCACTGCAGGAGGGGGACTAGCAACCTCTTGAACCATCTCTCTCAAGCACATGGCTATGATCTCATGCTAAACTAAAAGGAGGCTAATCTTAGCATAAATTTGCACTTATCCCATCTTTCATAAGCATAAAATGAAGGTGGAACACAGAGCACTTGCAGGAAAGCAGTGTAGCAGGGAAGATTAAATGTAGGAACTGACAGCAGACTTGGCAGCATCCGCTCTGGCACCCTGCTCCCAGAGAAGGCTGGGTCCAGGAGTTGCAGGTGAAGAGGCACCCTCAGCCAGGCTGGGGGGCTGGGCAGCAGTGGGGGAACCCCTCCTGACCCCCTGCAAGGGCACTGAGCCTGCTCTCCTGGCTGCCAGGAAATCCTTGGCTGGATAACATCAAAAGGAACATTTTAGGAGGCTGTGAATGCATCTCAAATGCTCTCATAACCATTTTAAGTGTTCTGTCTGCTTGTGTCACAACCAGTTAACTTTCATGTCATTATTCCCCCTCCTGAATAATTGAAGAGATAAGAGATTTCCTTCTCTCCATATCCATATATATATATATATATATATATATTCACACACAGTATCTGTGTACTACAAATGCTCTCCTACGTTGGTGCACACCTACATCCTGATCCTCCCAGTTCTCACCAAATTTGGAATGTTTTTAGATTCAGTTCTGATACAAGCAGATGGGCCTCATGACTGTTAATTCAGATATTCTGCAGTCAGATGCATGTATCTCACATTCACAGAATAATTCAGGTAGTTTATTTCCTACAGACAACATACATCATCTAGGGAAGGAAACCAGATTAAAACACACACACCCTGGTGCATTGCAGGCTACTTATTACTGCAATAATCACTCCTACTTGTCAATACAATGATTGCTGTTGTGTGTAGTTAATCACAGAAATAAATTCTAATTCAGTAATCTCAGTGCATACATTAAAACCCAAAAAGCACTTGAAGTATTTGCCAGTTTATCTGTATTAGTTAAAAAATTGGCAGCAATGCTATCTTCATGTTACAAAATGATTTTTGGCCTGCTAACAAAACCTGCTACAATTCACTTGATCACTATTCACATTGTCTCTATTGATCAAAAAGGTACCATGTGAAACAAGGCCTGTCAATGGTGTAACTGCACTTATGGTTGAGCAGGGAATGGTTCAAAGGACACATTTGGTAGAAGCCACAGATACAGGCCAGAGACCCAGTCCCTCCAGGTCTGCTATCCAGAGCTTTCATTCCATCGACAGAAGAACACAGCAGTCACAGCTGGGCTTGGGCTGATGTGGCTCAGGTGCCTGCAGGAGTAACTCCCAGCAGAAAGCAGGGTAAGCACTTGTGGAGAGCACTGGGAAGTGAAGGGGATCCTCCCTGCTCCTCTGAAATGACACTGGAGCAGTGCCAGGGCACAGCAGGTTCTCCCGTGGTGCGAGAAGAGGAACAGAGGATTCCGCGTGGCAAGGGGGAAACTGCAGCCAGCACGACTTCTAAAGATGATACATGCTGCAAAACCCCGGTGGTTAAGACAATTAAAGTCCCAAGACTGTTTCAAACAGCTCCAGCTTTAGGATTTTTAATTATTAAAATCATGTCACTGAATCAAAAGAGGTCATTAAAGCCAAGCTTCTGTATTCTGCTTCAGCTACAATCATGAAGCGGGAGGTCTGTAGAGGAAGTTTGCTTTATATGCTCAGTGTCAACTACCTTGGAAGACAGCAGTTTAAAAATTATTACAGATTAAAAGTTACTGTTTGATTCTTCAGTACTCCTCCTTCCAGTCACTTCCTGCACTATATTCTCACTGATATCTTGTTCTGACTTAATAAAAAAAATCAGAGCACAGTTCCATTTACATGACTCATCAGGTGTTCTTCTGGGAGCTAAAAACAAAAATAAAATTTAATTACTATTATATAGTACTGCAGGCAACTTTCAGGCTGAATTATAATAAAATGTCATTTGGAAACATATGGCATAATATGAGATTGGCTTAACTCCATTATCTCAAGATCTTTGGAAAAATAAGGCCCAAATATTGAAGGCCTTCAAGAAGGCACCAACCTTTGGTTAATCATTCCCTTCAGAAGAGCCCATTTACTTCTCCTGACACTGGGTCCAGGTCTATATCATAGAAGCAGGGTCTTGTAGGAAGTCCTGGCATAGTGCTCATCTGGACAACAAGAGACAGAATGTTAAAGTGGCAGTGGCAGCATTTTGGGCACAAGATCCAACACTGAAGACTTGGATGGCAATAGCTCCCTGAACACCAACAGACCAGAGAATGATGGTCATGGACTGTTTTGAAGCACCTCATGAGAACCAGAAACTCCTGGCTCAGTAGACAGATATGAAGTTTTTGCTTTTTATGAGGATTAAGTTTGGTTTCTGCAGCTGCAAGTAACTGAGCCCAAGATTTGACAAAGTACTTGGCCATGGAGCTGACCAGCTCACTGTTGGAGGAGTGTTCATGGACTTTGCTGTGATGAGACAAATACTTGTGAAGTTTTCTGAGTACTAAAGTGAAGATACAAATTTTAATGCAAGTTTGCCAGCTGTAAAGTCTCAGTTGATTACAATTCCTTGAGAATCTAGAACTAGACATGTTAAATAATTAGGAATAATTACTGGAACACACTCAGAAGAGCTGCTTAGAGGCAGAACTGAAGCTCACAAAGCAGCTGCCAGCACTACTGCCTCAGGCCAGTCCTCTGCACTTGTCCCACTGCTGAGTACCCAGTTTCAGGGATGTAGAACAAGGCTGGCAGGAACTACACCTGGCCTGATTTATCCTTGCAGCTGACAGCATTTCCCCTCCCCTAAGGCAGCATTTAGCCCAGCAGCACACACAGGCTGAACACAGACTCTACAAGGGCACCATGTTTGGTACTTTGTGTCAGTGGTCATTAAGTGCTTTTATAAAAAGGGAGAGCTTGAAAGGTCTCATTTTCTATCTGCATCACCCTGCCTCAGCTTTCACAGTCAGTATTGTTATGCCTGTCTCCATTAGATTAAACATCTCTTTGGCAACCTGGTATTTTCTCCCTGAGCAAGTATTTTGCACGCTAATCAAATTACCTTCCCATCTTCCTTTTGATGATAAGCTAAGCAGCAAGAAGGCAAAGCTCTGTTGGTGAGGTCTTTTCTGCAGTTCTCAAAACTGTTCAGGGAGCTTTTGGAGTCCCAGCCCATTTTCCTTAGCCATTTACAAGTGCTAACACCAGTCCCACGTGTACTGTACCACTGCAAGTCTTTCATGGGTTATGCAAAGGTAAAAATCACTCAAGTCCCCTCTTTGTAATGAATTCTGGGGCTGCATGAGCTTTTTATGAGAGCCACTGCTTTCCCAGACAGAGAAGAGGGGGGTCACAGGCAGGACCCCCATTCCTTGTCTTTGTGCTCAGCTGTATAAATATTTTGCTCTCAAGAAAGTATTAAGAGGTTCAAAGTGCCCAGAGGGGTTTTCCTGTTCTCAGCTCCCAGTCTCTGGCCACGAAGAGCAAGAAACTTCCTATTTATTTATGTACCACTGGAGAATCATGGAGCTTTGCAGATCTCCACCTCCAGATTCAGAGGGCCACAGCAGGAGCTCAGAGAGTGACATTCAATAGAGTAGGAGGTGCTGAAAATGTGCCTGACTTTGCCATTTCTTGCACTTTCTATTTTGAAATGAACAGTCAATTTTTCCTCCTTTCCTATCCAGAGGGCAGCCCACAGTGGCTACTCTGCTATCTATTACTTCAAGGCAGTCTGCTTAAACCCCAAATTTCCATGCAGTGCAGAATAATTTCCATCCAGGCCAATAATTTTCTGTACAAGTGTCTACAATGCTTCATGCAGTTATTTTCAGAGCTGAAGGAATGAACTTTTTCTCATTTATCCTCCTCCCCTTTAATACCACATGTGTTCAAAAAGAACACAGGGCAATTCATACTATTTACTTACAAGAGAAACTTAGACCACCTGGGTATAATCAAACCCCTTGCAAGATTTCAAATAAAACTAATACCAACCAAACATATATTTGTTGCTCTTGTGGATCTTTCAAAATAAATGCCATTTAGGATCTAAAAAACCAGAGCTGAATAACAGAACTGTTTTCAATTCAGCAGCAGAACCAGAAAAGAAACCAAATAAATCTGAGTCCAATGATTTATTTCATTTAAATCTAGATAACCTTTGAAATTATATTTCCTTTAAAATCTCACAGTATTTCATGGAGGTACAACAGTTTCAACTTTAAGCCAGAAAGGAAAATTCCAAAACTCAGAAGCTGAGAAAAAAATAAAGCATGATGTGACTTTGTGATTAACTTCAGATAACAAGAATAGGCACACACCAGTGATTAATTTCACCTCACATTTATCCTAAAAGCTTCTGCATAGAGCTACATATTTGTTGCATTTTCAGCTCACAGTTCAATGGCTCCTGCCTAAAATTTATTCTGAGGCTAACACATCCCCTGCTGAATGGGTTTAAAATAGTGATCTGATTCAAAATGCCCCAGATTGTTTTTCAAAAGGACATCCATTCCCTGGGTTTTAGACACCACAGAAGAGTGATCACGTCCCAGCCAGAAGACTTATTGTTAACTCTGGCAGAATTAACACCATGATTTGCTACATAGCCAAGAAAACATTAGGAAATGGGTACAGGAGCAGAAAGGAAAAAGTCCAACTCCATAGAAACTGAAGACATCAGAAAAAGAGCCAAAATGTTAGTTTTAATGTCTGAAAACATCTCTCTCTTGTTTACTCATTAATGCAGTGTACCCTTTCCTTCTCCAATGCTTATGGAATAAATAATAAAATAAATCATTGTTTGGACTAAATCTTGGCTTGCAAAAAATGCCATTTATAACAGGAACAGGCATGCTGTCTTTCATTCTATCCCAAAACACACATTAGTCTTTAGAACATAGATGAGCCACACTTTAATCAGGATGTGATTACCTTATTTATGCTGGATAATCTGGAAACCTCAACCACCTTTTTAAAAAAAAAGAATTAAAAGAAAAAGGCAGCCAATATTTGGCTCTAGCTAGCATTTGAAGGAAGAGAGGATCCAACTCTGAAACTTTATTATAACAAACGTTACCATGAAGACCTCAGAAAAAGGTTCAGGGCTAGTAAACATGAAAAAGAGCTGCTTGCTCCAACTGCCTCATGCCCTAAGGTAATCTAACTAGTTACTCAACATTTGCCCAGAAGAGATTCCCCAGGTAAGATTTCCAGTGGATCCTTTCATCCTAGCGCTGTTTCTACGGATGCAAACCTCAACGTGGGTTCATTTTGCAGATAGCTCCTCTTTCTGCCAGGCAATTCATAACAAAGCTGTTCCAGGATCCTGTTTCCATTGTTGCTACTCTCTCCTCTCTCAGCTGACATTATGCCAATCATATCAAAGTAGAGAAACTAAAAACTCAAGGGCGCAGTGAAATGAGTTGTTGGAATTGTTGCAGGCTGAACAGCAAACAGATGGTCAGCAAAACCATGAGAACCAAAGAGGAGGGGAGCCTGATAAATGATTGATAGCACAGCTCAGCTTTGCTTTGCAGGGGTCTCATCCAGAGACATCTGCTCTGTAAGCTTAGGAGGGGTTGCCTTGCTCTGCCCTGATCCACAGCTGTACACAGAGGTCACCTGCAAAGTGCTTCACCAGGAATGCAAAGTCACAACAGCAACCAGGTGGGGCAAGGATTTCTCCCTCTACCAGCCTGCTGTTCCTACAATTCACAAACTACAGAGCTCACCCTTTTCTCAAAATTGAGGAAAAGAGAGATGTGGGACCTGAGGAATACAGCAGGGGCTTGCTAATTATTCAAATGTCAAATGGTCTATTTCAGCCTCCCTCTTCCCCCTGAGAAAAACCCCTATTAAGGCATCTGATACACTGGACTGTTAAAACACCAACTGCAAATGACAAGGACTCTCCTAATTTAAGACACTTCACAGTAAGTGACTCCTGGAATGCACATGAAGCTTTTTTCCTCACCCCACAGCTACCACATACCGTTCCCACCAGTGGATACAAGAACCCAGCCCCAACGCTGGCCCGAATGTCTCGGATTGGCAGAACAAAACCTGTAGGGGCTCCTTTTTGTTCAGGGTCATGAGACAATGACAAGTGAGTTTTAGCCATGCAGATTGGCAGGTTTCCAAATCCCTGGGAAAAGAGAAAGAAAATGAATGACATAAGTGGAAAAACCAGTAATTTTTCCAGTATAAAAGCTAATTGCTCTATTGTGCCACTCTCTGCAGACATCAGGCATTTTATTCCCCAACAAGTGCTTCATCCAAGGCCTGTCAGATCCACTGATCATTCTACATCCCCATTCCTTCTCTATCAAATTCTCTCCCCACCCCTCATTAAGTACTAAAGAAAGAACCATCATGTCCCTTGGCACATCTAGCTGAGGAAAAGATTAATGGTACAGAAGTGCTGGATATACAACCTTGACAGCCAACTTACTTCCTACTCTCTTCCCAAAATGTTGAACAGCTCAGAGTTAAAGTTTTGCTCAGATGAAGTCAGTTAATTACAAGTGTTTGATCAATACAATTGCAGGTTGTGAGGAGGTGGCAATTGCATGCCTTTGGGATTTTGATGGACTTGTAAAGGAATATATAAGAAGCACAAAAGTAAGAAGCTCTATATGCCAGCAGTAAATGGACTGCAAAAGGAAAACTGGTTACAGCACCCTGCAGCCAATGAATTGCCAGTCCTCACATTGCTGTCTTCTTCAAAGACCTTCAATAATGCAGAAGCAGGTAAATTCACAACACTTGAGAAGGGCAAAAGCAACACAGCAACCAGAAAACTTTGAATTCAACAACCAGATGGCAGGTTCAAAACTTAAACTTTCCACATTAAGTCTTGTATAACCCACAGATCTCTTTCCCCAAAATAATTGTGACTGAGAAAAATCCACATGGAATCAAAAACTGATTAGTGGAACTTGATCTCAGTGGAACAAGATGGAAAAATAATCAGAGACTATTTAAAACCAGTGTAATGAATTGTAATTCCCTAATTCTCTAAATGCTGAAAGACTGGAGGGTATAGTAGGGAAACATCACTAAATCCTCCCCAGGAGAGAGGAGAAATACCCTTTCTCCCCAAAATTATCACAGATGTGTACCAGGAGGTATTGGGCCATATGAGTGAGTTTTGTCTTCTTCACTAGAAGACAAAGCAAATTTCTCTTTTCCCACATCCTTTTCTTCCTCTGCCATAGCAGCATTTAATGATTCCTGGATAAGGACATGATTTGAGTGAAGATTCCCTTCAAAAACAGCTTGAACACCCCTGTTCAGTATGATAATTTTGAATTAAAAGCACCACTGCTACCAGGTGACGTGGAAAGCTCACCTGCTTAGTGTACAGGGCAACTTTCTCCTGTGCTTCTGGAAGTAGCTCAATGTCTCTTGCCCCGTAGACCTGCTGGGCAATAAGCCTGATCTTGTCTACAATGGGCAGCTAGAAAAACAAAAACGACAGGCAAGTCAACATGGCCAAAGCACAAAGACCTGCAGCATCAGAGCAGTTTCAGATCCTCCACACGTGTCATCAAGTGCACTTCTATAGACATAAGCCTTAATTCCATTTGCTGTAGCACAAAATACAGAGTAATTTGAGGGTTTTCAAAACATGTTTCAATATTCCAATGGGTAGCCAAAACAGTAAGAACTGACTAACTAGGCCTGTGAGACTTGTGGAATCAATGTTTCAATTCTAACACCACGTTTCTTCTCAATTTCTCAGGCAGCCTTTTAGCCCTAAGCAACTCAAGCAGTGAAACCAACTGATATAAACAAAGCATCTCTGTAATAGTGCAAGCTCCTACCTCCACATTATAGAGGAACCTGAAGTTGCTAGGTGCCTGGGATGCTCTCTGAACAGCTCGGGCCAGGGCCAGGGCTCCTTTCCCTCCCTCTGCCCAGTGAGTGCACTCCACAGCATCGAATGCTCCTGCCTCCCTTGCATGTTGTACTACAAGGGCCAGTTCAGCCTTTGTGTCTGTCCTGCAAGGAGAAAGTTTGCATGTTTGTACCAGAATGCACACACAGTAAATGAATGTTCATTCTTGACAAGATCCAAAACATGTCCAAAGAAATCACAGCTACCAGAAAGCTGCTCAGGGGTTATCCACCACAGCCTCCTCCTTGGCTGGCATCAGCTTTAACAGCACAGCTCAAAGTACTTCTGCTGCATAAAAAGACCACACAGTGGTTGTTTGCTGTGCAGTACAACATGCAGAGCCCAATTCATGCATTTTCCAACAATGCAAAACTATGGCCTTCCAGTATCTGAAGGGAGCCTACAAGAGAGCTGGAGAAAAACTTCTTACAAGAGCACGAAGTGACATGAACAAGGTGGAATGGTTTCAAACTGACAAAGTAGGTTTAGAAAAAACTCTTTACTAGGAAAAATACTAGGAAAAAATTCTTTACTGTGAAGGTGCTGAGGCTGAGGGAACAGGTTGCCTAGGTGTTGAAAGTTTTTCTGAAGGTGTTCAAGGCCAGACTGGATGGGGCTCT
>VYZP01087592.1:0-15088 GCA_013400635.1 Hypocryptadius cinnamomeus | reverse complement strand
AGGGATCCAGGGGCAGCCACAGCTTCTCCAGACAAGCCCCAGAGCAGAGCTGCAGCTGCACAGATATGATCAATAGCCTCAAGAAAGAATGAGGAAAGAAAGATAAATGCACAGAATCTTTAAGTTGGCTTAAAGGAAAGCTGAAACAAAGGTAAAGGAAATTATTTTGGAAATGTTGCTGTTTTCTAATTGTTGGCAACTTGGGTTTGATGCATAAGGAGGAGAAAATGGTCTAAAATTACAGTAATCTTTAGCTCTGCTTAACAATTGCCCTTCTCCTCCCTCATACTAGATGTCTTTGCTGCCCAAAGTGAATTCCAGGAGATAAATAGCAGAGCATTTTCCAAAAATCAAAGTCCTTGTTCAGATCAATTGCACCCAAAACCTGAATGATGACACACAAAGCACTCACTTTTTCTGGCAGTTTAATGCCGAAGAATTTATTTCCATTGTCAGTACAGTATGGATTATTTGAGTATTAGGAGGATATACATTAAAATATAATGTATCTAATGTATAAAATGTAATGACTGCAGTGAGAGCAACATCACATTTGAGTAGAGAAGCAGAAGTAGGCTCTGTTGGAAGCAATTTGGCCCAGTTTGGAAAAACTAGCTGTTAAAAATCACAGGCAAATCCCAAACTGGCTGTTAGCAGCTACCTTCAGCAAGCTCTGCTTCTTGCCTCTGCTGCCTGCCCTGTCCAAGCTGAGCCCACTATTGCCCCCTCTCCTTCCCTGAGCATTCAGGCCTGAGCACCAAAGGCTCATTCCCTTTCCATGCCCCACTGACCCACTCAACCTGCCCCATCTGGGAAATCTCTAAGCAGCACGGTTCTCCTGAAGAATAAACTCAGCTTCAAGGATGCCACCACCCCCTTGGAGTCACAACATTGTTTCTTCTGTCTCACACGGGATCGCTAGAAGAAAAATGAGCACATTGGGAAAGGTACCAATTTAGCGTTCAGCACATGACCGAAAAAGAAGGCACAATGGTGTGAAAGTCAGCCAGTAATAAGTAAGCTGCACTTCCATAATTTCATAGGAAAATCCTTGGGGCACAGCCAGATTCTGAAAGAAGAAGGCTGTATTTATAGCAATCAGTGTGGTTTGACATATTTCCCCTAATATGCTAAATTACTCCTTCACTATCATCATAACTTCCCCTCAGTCATTCCTCAGCATCTTCTATTAGCCTGGCCTAAAAGCACTTAGGGAGCTTCTCCGGCTGTGACCTCTTTAAAAACGCGTTAATTCCGACAGCAGCGCCGCAATTACCCTGCCCGGGGCTGCTGGGCTGCAGCACGGCTCTGCTGCTCCTGCTCCCTGTCCTTCTGTCCCTCCTCACCCCTCTGCCCATCTCGGGCCATTGAATGCCAGCGGAACGGAGCGCGTCCCTCAGCCTGGCACACAGCAATGGCCTCGGAGGAACGGCGAGCCCAGGGCACCGAGCCATGAACCAAAGACCCCAGCAGTCCCTGGGAATCGCTGCATCCTCAGCTCCAGGACCGCGCCGGGAACAATTTTATGGATGACTTGCACGGTCCGTGGTTATACAAAGCTACCACTACGAGCCATTTGTTTAACAACAACTTGCCCTGATTTCTCACTCGTGATGATGTCCAGAAGTCCCACTCAAGCTCCTGGCTCTGCTGTGTGACACTCTGTGTGCATCTGTAGCGAACAAAGTCCTTGCCCTGAAGAATCTAAACTCTGAAGAGGCAAATCTGTTATGATGAAGCATGTCAAACCTGATCACCATCCAGCATCTCTGCATTTGCCTCTGCTCATCCTTCCCAGCCAGCCTCAAAAGAACAGTCATTACAGCCCTGCACAATTTCTGTGTGGCAATCGCTGGCTTGTGTGAATAATGATGTTTAGTATTTTATCAGGTTATTCCATAACAAATACACCCAGTGATACTTTTATAATGATCATCTCAACACTCTGCTGTGCTGTCCTCAAAATACTAAGTGACAATAACGTAGTTCTGATTTTATTTTTTAAACCACCTGCATTCTTACATCAAACAGAGACTTTTCCTGTAGAGCCAGAACTGGAAAAAGGATAATGCCCTTTTTTTTTAAGGAAGGGGTGTGGGGGGAAAGAAATAAAATCATGCTTCTTCAACCTTTTTTCCTCCCGCTACTCGGGTGCTTGTCTTTAATGAGCAGCTCCAAATGACAGCTTTAATCACTGCCTCTGGCCACTGAAAGAGGCCGCTAATGATAGGAAAGAACAGAGGACCATTTGCATCAATCAGCTCTAGTCTAAATCACTTTTTATGATAATGCATCCAAGCGAAGAAGAACGTCTCTGATGTCTCCTGCATGATGATGTACCACAGTGCTGTCTCCTCATCTCAGACCTCCACATAAATCTCTTAAAGATGCACACACACCCCACCCTGTGCTGCCAGCGCTGGCCCTCGTTTTCTACACCATTAATGATCTACCACCAGGGTAGAGTCAGGAGAGGTTAAGCAATCAGTTCATTCAGTTTTCACTTTCTGCCGGGGATGCCCACTGCTCCGGGAGGAAGGGAGGGGAATACACAGACAATGCCTGGACTGTCAAACAAATACAAATTTAGGATCCACAAAATTTCTGGTTTGCTACTCGTTACCATCCGGGATTGGCAGAGAAAAAAACATTGGGCAGAATCCGGAGGGTGCTGCCTGCTAGAGCATCACAGCTCTTTTACACAGAGAACTGAACTGCTGCTAAAGCTCTGCTCTTGTGAGTACACTTTATTTACACAGGAGTGCTTTCAGAGTGACTAATCCCATAAGCACAGATTACTCCCCCACCCACGGAAGGATAAAGTTCTATAACACTAAAACAAAAGACCTGGTCCTGCACAAGACAGTGTCCTGATTAGACACTGGCCTGAGACAAGATCTGGAATGAATTTCTGACAGGCTGAGGTCCCATGCCCAAACCAGCTCTGCAAACAGAGCTACAGCAGCTCCTCATCTTCCCAGGCTGCAGCTCTGTGTGTGATGAGTTTCAGTGGCACTGGCCACAAGACACATAAGCACACATCCATTTATTCTGTACAGTCCATACAGACAGCCAGGGTCCTGCACAAACACACCCTGACTTGGCTGAGTCTCCTGGGTGCTTCTACTCAAAAGCACCAAAGCAAACAGAGGTCCCACAAGCAAGACTGAGCTCCCACAGCAACCCCCACTGCAAGGGTGAGATTTCCCCAAGGTCACCCAGCCAGCCCTATGTGGAAACAGGGAATTCAGGCTGGACTGGGTCCCTAATTGCCTCTGGCTCCCTCAGTGCTCCCAGGCTGGTGCTGCTGGCTGACCCAGTGACCCGTGGGCTGCTGGTGTGCACTGCGGCTGGTGAGCTCTGCTGTCCAGCCCAGCTCTCCTGAGATGCACAACACCCTCCTGCCAGGCAGGGCCTGTGTCACAACAGCCTCTCCCTGTCAAAGCAAACTAATGGATGCACCAGCAGAGCCACCAGAGTCATGGGGGATGCATATAAATACACAGGGCTGCTTTTATTGTTTCCTTGAAATAAGGGAGAAATGAGAAGACAATGTTAATTTGGTTTTGGAGTTTCTCCTAGCTGGCAGAATGCTGGATGGAGGAAATGACACCCATTTCCCTGGCAAGTGCTCACAGTACTCAGTCTGATCCTCCAGCACTGCCTGGAGAGGCCACGGGAGCAATGCCGAGGACTTTATGCTCTTGTAGTTTTGACTGACACTTCTCAGGACATGCTAATCACCTTTCAGGGAAAAAGAGAGGGAAAAGGTCCCCAAATAGGCAATTTTATTTAATCTACTGATGTTAATAAAAAAATTCTTTTTGCTTATAGAAACAGGCTAACCTCTGCAGGGCTTAATCTTCCCCAGCAAAGGGGGCTCACCATGCTAGTTGAAGCATGGACACTTTTAATCTCCTGATTAAAACCAGGACTACTGTGACTGTATTTATCAGGAGTAAAGGATGGAGGAGAGGGATTTATTTAGAGGGAGCAAAATGCTAACTGAAAATTATGATACCACAATTCTCTAGATGAAAAATCCTTCCAAGAAAATTGCCTTTTTAGCAAGACATCGGGTTCTGGTGGATCATTCAGGCCACACGTGGGCAGAGTCACTGGGGCTCCCAGTAAAGCATGTGGTTTTTGGTGCAAGGTAGCCAGGCTGGTCCCAGCAATCTGATACCAGGGTCCAGAACAGCTAATGGGAAGACTCACAATGGCTTCAGTGGGCTCTGTACTGGGGCTTTAGTAAATGCAATTAAAAAAAAAGAAAAAAGAAAAAGAAAAAAAAAAGACCAGAGCAGTATACAACAGCTGTAGTCCTCCTAAGCCTTTCTTTTTTGCAAATGCTTCCCTTGGCGGCTTTATTTCATTTTATTATAATAAACTTCAAAAGGTGTATTTGATCTGCCAGCATTTTTTTCCCTGTCCACCAGGAGTTCATTTCAGCTGTGCAAGGCAGCAAATACTGTACATTAGGTTAATTTTCATTTCAGCTGTACAACATACATTATTGTTTCATTGCTTGGCTTAAGTGAACTCCTGGTGGATACAGTCAAAACCATACCAGCAGATCAAATGTACTCTTTGAAGTTCCCTACAATGAAACATATTAAAAAAAAAAAAAAAAAAAAAAAGAAAAAAAAAGAAAAAAAAAAAGGAAAAAGCTTTTAGAAAGCTTTAAAATATCCTGAATTGTTTGGAGCATTTGAATGTTTTGGCTTGTCCCTTCTAAAACCAAGTAATGAGAAATTTCATGCTGTCCATCATCCTCTCCAGCTTTTATTCCCAGAAGAAGTTATATTATGGATGAAGTATAAATTAATCTCTTTGCTGAGTAGTTCAACTTAAGTGAGCTTGAGGTGATTACAAACCACATCAGCAGATGCTGTATATGGTGGCTTTAAAGTAAAAAAACCCAAACCAACTGACACTGGCGTGATTTGAAGGCATGCCTCTGAAGTCTACAAACCATCTTCAGCTGCAGTCCAGGAACATGCTGAATTTCATTATAAATCTCAGTGAGTAGAACACAGCCTTTGAAAATATCATCATGAAATTCCCTCCTTGTCACAAGGCCTCCCCCAGTTTCCCAGGGATCCTGCCCCTTCCCTTGTGGATTTCCACTGGTTAAGTTGAATTATCCTTTGGTTTTCTTCACCCCCCAGCTTATCCTGTCTCATTTTACTGAGCCAGCACAGAGCACAGCCCATGAAAGGGCACCAAACTACACCTGGGAGAGGCTGGAAGCTCCTACACCAACTTTACCACCAGTAGATTGTGATATGGAACTGCATCCCAATGAACACACTCCTCAGCACTTGGAGGAGACAACCTGACCCTGACTTCAGGCAAACTGCACTCATTTCTGATTTGAGAACACCTAAAGCTTGTGATTAAATAGGATTAACCCAACAGGATCAGGTCTCTAGAAGAAAGTGGTTTCACTAACAAATTGTTAGAGAAGAGCCCAAGGGCATTGGAAGGCTCACAGATTATCACCAATGGAACAAATGTCAGAGATGTTCAACCAGAGCCAAGTGAGCTGAGTATCTGTGGTTTGGGGGGATTTCTCAAGTGAAACAAGTGCAGTGGTTTCAACATCCTGGAGGTACCTATGGCACCCCCTGACCCCTGTACCCCTCCCCAGCACCCACCTCCCCTGACCTGGCGATTCTCCCAGCAGCTCCTGGCCACCCCTGCTGACACCCCGAGGGTGTTCACCCAGTCAGGAGCTGTCACCAGGGTGGGCAGACTGTAAATGGCTCTGTACTCCTGCCAGCCTTCTGCCAGGGATTCACAGAGCTGCACTTCCCTCCCGTCATCATCTCACCGCCAGCATCCCATTTTGGACCAGTAATGAGCATTTCAAACACCCCCCACAGAAAGGAGGAAAAACAAGACACTTTGTGTACACCATTAGCTTTATGCATCTTGCAAATGCAGTTCCCCAGCTCGAAAATCTCCCACAGCTTTTGCTTCACTTTGAACAAAATCACGATGGACTTCTGATGAATAGCTCAGCTCAAAATACACTTGGAGGCTTTTCCTTGAATTCTGACTTGGGAGTAAATAACCTGCAGTGAAGCTAATTGTATTGAAAATTCAGAATATTGAGGAAATGTTACATGTGATAAATATTTACCCTAAAGGAATTCAAAGGGAGTCTGTAACAATTTATTTCTAACCAATACCAAGTAATATTAAATTGCAGGGAAAATGCAGCCCCAAACCCTATATTTTTCCAACTTGTACTAGTGATTGTTCTTTGTGAAAAATGCCAGACAACAATATCCTTTAACCATACACAACCACGTTCATGCTCTGCGTTAGCATTTTTCATCCCAACGTCCTCTGCAAAACAACGGATTGATGCTGCTTTCACTTAAATTGGTGTAACTAATTAGACCCAACTAGAATTACTCCTGATCCTGTTCATGTAAACAGTCTTGATGACTTCAGTGGTGCTATTAGTGAAAATAAGGACTCACACAGAGCAAGGATTTATGGGCTCAAATCCTCTCTATTTGAAGCCTCAGTAAAATGCAGCCAATTCCAACGCAGAAGGAGAAAGCTGAGCTGTGCACAGCTGAGGAATGGAAGAGGAAAAAAAGGGGAACATTTTTGGTCAAATAAATTGGGAAAGAAATCACTCCGTGAAAGAACTGTCAAATAAAAGACCTGGTACAGAGATTTTCAAAAGAGGCACCTGGAGAGAGGCAGGGAAATTCAGAAGGCACCGGAGCCACTGGAGGCTGTGAGCGCTCAGCACCCCACGGCTTCCACCAGAGCCCTCGCTTGAGAAAGGTATTTGAGAATGTTGATCCACACAGGACTTTTCCTTTAAGCTTAAACCAGGGAGGACACGCATGGAAATGTAAATGGTTTCATTCTGAGCTTGAAAATTCAGATCAGCTTTGTGTTTCAAATGAACAGTTCATCCAACCATCGCAGTGCTTAAATTCAGTCCCTCAAGGTAATGCTAAAGCAGATGATTACAAAATAAAAGGTTCTCCTAAAAAAACAAAAAAAAAAAAAGGAAGAGGGGGAGAAACTATATTAATCACTACCAGAAAACATCTGTTTTTAAATGAGGTGTTTTTGATCTACACTGTTTGTGATGCAAGAGGAAGGCTTTGCCATCCATATGACAACCAGATCTTCATTTTGTTGGGATTAGGGGTCAGCACAGGGGACTGGGGGATGGGAAGAACAGGAAGGGAGCAGGAGAAAGATTCCTCTAATAAATGCCAGGACACTTACTCTATAAACATGACCTACAGACCATGAGCCACAAGTCCACTCTCAATGTTTCTGCATGATTTATATGAGGATAGATCAATTAAAAGTTGAAGATTTTATCTCATTTGCAGATATATGAGAGGCTTCTCTTCAAACACCCTTAGTTATACACCAAGTGTAGGTTCAAAATGAAGATGCTGCAAACACAGACACTTAGGAATTGTCATTTCACACACAGAGAAGTTCTGCTTCTGTTCATCATTTCTGTAGCTGAAACTGTTTCAGAATGCACAACATCATCAGGGTCTTTGCTCCATGACAGCGGCAGAGACAGAGCAGAGACCTGACTCTGCACCAGCAGACCGAGAACAGAATTGGCCAAGTTTCCAAGTCTTGTTCCCAGGCTTTTAAAATCAAGTTAAATGGTCTGAAGAGAAAAAAGAGAAGAAAGGGATAGTCCTTTACCCAAGAATCGAGTCTGAGCTCATCCTGCAGCAAGTGAAGAACATCTTGATGTGGAGAGAGCCCTACAGTGCTGAGACAAGCAGCCTCTGCACCAGTTGCTTTTCTCATCTTCATTCACCCATGGCCATGGCATTTCAGCTGACAGTGCTTCAGGCCACTCCTCCCCGAAATGACTGGAATTGGCTTTCTGATCTGACAGAGTAAAGGGGCTCAAAAATGCTTGAGGATGTTCAGGTAAAGGTTTAGAGTAGCTCAGATTATATTCCTGCAAGGATACTTGCTATACATGCTAACTTGGCAGTCATGTCTGTTTGCCTGCTGTGCCAGAAACTATGTTAAAAAAATCTGGTTTATTCACACATATGTACAAGCTCCTCCCAGCTCTGGATCCCATGGAAAGCAAGTACCTCAAAGCACATTTCCTTGGAGGATTTTGTCTGACCCACCCCTCTTGTCATCACCTTTCCTGTAAGATTCTCTCTCCTCAACACAGCTGAAAAATATTGCCTTAGAAATATCTTTCTATAATTTCATTTTTCTGCATCTTCTCATTGCTCACAAGAAATTCAGAAATCACATCCAACACATGAAAGAGAAGTTTCAGATTCCAGGAAACATGAGAAACACAATTCAAGTATTGCATATCCTCCTGCATCATGAAAAAGTACAAGGACAGAAGTTTATTTTTCACTGAGAGTGACACAAGCATCTGACAACCTGCATTATAATGAACATAATTATTTGAATGTTGTGTTTAACATTGCTCCTTATCTTTCCCAGTACACACAGCAGTGTATGGTAGGGTGAGCAGGGTAAGTGAATACATCTCTCCTTCCCTCTTTCTGCTCCCGTTGCGCTTTAACCGTACACAAGAGCACACGATTAAAATGGCTTAATTAATCCTCAGGCTTTAAAGGATGGCAGCAGCAATGTTCAGCACATGTACAAATGCATGCAACCACTTCCAAAGGAGATACTGAGGATCTCCTGAAGTGCCTGAAGAAGGAAACTCCATTGTTTTCTTTGTACCTGCACTCAAGATCAGGGATAAGGAGCGGGGTCCTGCCAGGAGCCCAAGGACACCACAGACCCTGCTCATGTCTTGTGCCCAAGGATCCCTCCCAAGAGACTATCCAGGCATGCATTCATGGAAGAACAGAAATTGAAACAGCTTTTCTGCTACATGAGCTACATGTTCTTCCTGTTTCCCTCTGATTCCCCAGACAACTGGCAGCCACCCAGTTACACACCTTAGAGGCCAGGATGAGCTTTTCTATTTCCATTCTGTTATAAAGGTCCAACCATCCATTTCAGATGCTGGACCCACTGTGAATGTCCTTACCTTTGTCACCTGGTGATTAAAGCTACAACAACATGCTCTCCATGGGTCAGTTGGAAATCTGAGCTGGAGGAAAAGGCTGCTGCCTACTCATTAAGTGGTGTGTCACAGGGAAAGCTGATTACAGCCATGCTCCCAAATCTGTGTTGGCTTTTCATTAGATTTCTGGTAGAATTAAGGTTTTGCTTTTGACCTACAAAGCAGTGAATGCTTTGGGCACTAATTACTTAAAAGCTCACTCCTCCCTCTGTGCAGTAACATGACAAGCTGTGGTTAGTGGGTGTTCTCGAGCTGACAGTCCCTTGGGGGTTGTTTCACTGCAGAGTGAACTTAAATAACTCAAGTCCTATCAACACACAGGAGCCCTTAACTCAGAGCCCAGACAAGCTCTTTAATTCTTTCATCCAGGGACATAAGTTAAGCCTTACAGACTGCAGGCACTGAGGCTGATGTGACAGATCCACCCCGTGAGCAGCTGGAAGGGACGCACTGGGAGTGGCTCAGTGCTGTCACAGAACTGCTCGGGCTCCCCAGGGACAGACAAGTGCTCCACCCTTAGCTGGGAGCTCCCCTGGGCCAAGGAGGGATTAAAATGGGAAGGTCCAGAGCAGGGACAGCCACAGTGTGGTTCTGAGCTGGGGCTGCAACAGGTTACTTTTGTGAACTCTTTAGAGGGGACATAAAAATGAAAAGTCTTAGCCCAGGTGGCACCTGCCTTGACCAGGGACACCTCTTGCTCTTAAATGCCCTGAGTTTATTGGACCTTCCTGCAAAATCCACCTTTCCTCTTGGGATGGATCAGAGAATTCAGATGGCTGGTTGTGATAACTGTGGCTGCTCTGCCCTTTCAGCTCCTGCTGCCAACCACACAGATTAACTCTCAGCACAGCTGGGGGACAAGAGGCCAGCAGTAATTTGTATCAATTTTGCACATTTTGAAAATATAACACAGTTTCAAGATAAAATTACACAACATACATTTTCAAGTAACATTTTCCCCAGGTCCACCAGGTGTCCATCACCTATCCAGTGGTAACTCAATCAGCAGTTCCCAAGACTGTTGTCACAGAATCCCAGAATGGTTTGGGTTGGAAGGACCTTAAACCACATCCCATTCTACCCCCTGCCATGACAGGGACACCTTCCACTGTCCCAGGCTGCTCCAAGCCCCGTCCAGCCTGGCCTTGGGCACTGCCAGGGATCCAGGGGCAGCCACAGCTGCTCTGGGCACCCTGTGCCAGGGCCTGTCCACCCTCACAGGGAAGGATTTCTTCCCAATATCCAGTCTAAGTCTCAGATATAATTCCTAAACCCCAACTGAACATTTGTCAGTCAGTAATAGCTCTCAGATGTTGACAGTACACCGAAATCCAGTTCACTTCTGAGGTTCAGACAGGATAAAAAAAAGTCAGTTTAATTATGAGAACCTTCTGTATTTGCTTCAAGTCTGATACCTGTTAAAAAACAGATTTAAACCACACACTTCCTTCAAAGAGAGAAAAATAGTTATCTGTCATCAGTTTCTGCACTACAATTACTATGCTCAAGGATAATGAACACTAAGGATAATCCAATACTTCCAGGTTCCATGGTACTGAAGTGTGTTCTCTCTCTCTCTAGGTTTTCAGTCCTACATATTCAAGATGGGAAAGCTCTTTTCTTTTGTTCTTCATGCTGTCCTGGGCTCTGTTGGTGCCGTCGTATTAAAATCAGGTTAACACAGACTTATTTCTCAGAGGCCACTTGTTCATTACGCAGATGTCACATGCTTTGCTAAATTTCACTGCTCCATTTCTGACAGAATCCAACACCACAGACCAGAGCAGAACCTAAGAGCACAGATTTACTTTTTATTCTGAGCCACTGCGTCACGAGCTGGTTATTTAAAACTTTGTTCCGAGAGGCCAAGCCCAAGAGGCCAAGACTTTCCACTTAATAGGACTGAACAAACTCCTCAAGTTGTTATTAGGTGTCTGCTTCTGCATCATCATTAGCAATAATGATTTATAGTGCAGAAAGCCCCTCTGTCCCATAAGGTTCCTATTTTCACTCGGTCACGTGTAACACACATGCAGGGCAATGGAGGCATCCGTGGCATGGGGAGCCACAGGAGCTTATGAAGTATTTATCAGTAAGTGCTACAAACTGTAAAACTTGCAATATGGACGGTAAAATACTATTAAAAAGAGCTATAAAAGTAAGTCATTGTAATTTGAGGTTACTAATATTGCAGTTACCCCTGGCTAGTGCTCTTGGCATTGTTAGGTAGAATATATAGAAGCTTACACACCCCAGACAGAATTAAACACACACAGCTTATGGACTGCAGAGGAGGTTCTCAGGAGAACCAGTTTTGATGAAAGAGTTCTGACTCTTTCCAACCCCCAACTTCTTCAGGCTGTAACAGGTGAACAAAACAAACCTTTCAGCTGAGACTCACACCCTGACATTGCTCAGACCCCACTGCTCTCCCCCAGGCTCAGCCCTCTCCTGTGCAGCCCCAGGGAAGGTTTGTCCCTGACACTGCCTTGCAGGGGTGAAATATTTGTCACCCTGGGCAAACAAGTGAAAGAGAACACTGTGCCCACCTCACCTGGGCTTGTAAAGTTTAAATACTCTGTTAAAAAGTCACAGTAGCTATAGATTTAAAAAAAAAAAGGAAAGTCTCTTCAGAAAGGAGTTTTTGTCACCACCCCTCTTCACATCTTGCCTTTGGAAAGCAAACCCCTTGCCTACATCTCCAAGCAGTGGCTATAGGCTGTGCATTCAATTCCTCAGCAAATTCCACCACTATTCCCCTTCCAGCTGGGACTCCACATCACTTAAAATAACTCTACAGAGACTTTCACAGCACACTGGACCTTACTCCAGCTCTCTTAGACAAAACACAGCAAAACAGCACTGTAATTACACAAACTCTTAATTAAACTGAAGAATGTAAAGCACCTCCAATGTTTTTATTACCAGCAGCAGTGCCATTCTATAAGGATGACAGACTTGCATGTATTACTGAGCCCCTAATTAGCAATTGCTTTCGTAGTTAATAACTACTGAAATGCTATCAGGAAATATGTTTAAAACACATATTGCCATGATGCTCTGTGTCAGTACCTGCCAGGTGATGGGGCAGCAGTGGCTGGAGAGGGGCCTTACCTCTGTCCTGGGAGGGCACGTGCTGGGTCAGATCCTGCTCATGCCTCAGCAGCAATCCCAAATCCTTGCACAAGGCAGGGGTGGGTGCTGGGATTCTCCTCCCATCTCAGAGCTGTTGGACCCTGGGAGCACGGCATCCTCCCAGCGTGCTGATGGGGCAGTGTCCCCGCCTGTTCTCATCCTGTTCCAGCCCGCTGCTCCCAGGAGCTCTCTGCCCCTCTGGGGTTGTTGCTGTTGCCCAGCTCACATCGTCCCCACCCCACAAAGAGGTGCCAGCAACCCCTGATGACACTTTTGGCTGGGCCAAAGGACACCCACACCGTCAGTGTCCATCAGGGGAAGGGGCACAGCTGGCTCCTGTTATTCCACTGCAAATCCCCATGCAGCAGCACTTCTCTCGTGATCTCTCTGCCCATATTCACATGGTTATGTGAAAACCTCAGTTTTCCCTCAAAGAAGGAAAATTCCTCTAAACAGAGTCCCCTCATACTTGCAAGGACCACTTTGAAAACACAAAATAAGAACCTGGACACCCAGCAGAGGATGGGGTGGGGGCAGTGGGACCTGGCCTGGCAGTGGGACACCCATGGTGGTGGGTGGTAGTAGCTCTTCCCTGCACATGGACTCTCTTATTCCTGGAAACTTCACTGCTGTGACAGCGTTAACCTGGATTTCAACCACAGCAGGAACAAATGTGACTCCAGATTCCTCACAGTCACTCACGGCCCACCCCCAAACCCACAAATTCTAATGTGAAGCTTTCCTTTAATGATCACTGCATAACACACATACCACCAGCACAGACCTCTGGGAACAAAATTCTGTTTCATCTGTGTCCAGATCAGATCTTCCCTCGGGTTTTCCATGCCTGGAACAGCTAATTTTCCTGCTCATAAACAACACAGCACCTAGAAACACTCACTTAGAAACATTCAGAAACAATTTCCAACCCCCTGGATCCTGAGTTAGAGCACTGATGCTTCCCTCTTCTGCATTCCGTAGCTGCAGGGTTAATAACAGGGGCTCCTACACAATATCAGTGTTGTAATTCAAAATTTGCTCCTTGCAGATGTTTAGGAGGAAGGAAGAGCTTGGGATGGAAGAAATGAAAATAACTTCTTGCCCCTTCCCGTTTTTCCTTGCCTGTTAAAGTCGTTCACAATAAAATCAAAATTATTACTTTGGTATTCAAGAAATTTTATATTCAGCTTCCACTGGGGGAAATGCTGCTCTTTCCTATTAATCCAGGACTTTGAAATGACAACAAGTACATTAACGATGTGTCTGTGTAATAAAACCCCCACACTGATCAGGGATGCATATTTATGTGGCAAACTTGGGATGCTTCAGTTTTACTGGCAGGAATGGATGCCTGCTCCTTCCCAGCTTGGGATGGGTGTTTTAATGTAAAAAGGAGAACATTTCTGTGGTGGCCAGGCCTCCAAACCCAGCACTCCCTAAACACCTGTGAGCTTTGCCCCTCTCAGGAAGCTCTGAGCAGTCAGAGTCCCTGTGGGTTTGCTGGAGAGAAGTTAACCACAGGCTGGGATCATTTCTGCTGGGAAGGCAGGTGGGTGCCACGCTGCACCCCTGTGGGACCAGAGGAGTTCAGGCCCAGATTGCAGCAGGAGCTGGCCACAGCACAAGGCAGCAGCAGCCCCTGGCAGAGCTGTGGTGCCCAAGCACAGCTTCCCTGCCACCACTGTGCCACACTCCTGCCCAGTGCTGGCTCAGCAGCTGGGGAATTTTGGGAGGTGAAAGCACTGGTGAGACGTGAGGGGGATTGGGAAGCTCGTGATGGGCAGTGAATCCTTTTGCTCAGTCAGTCTGCTGAGAATGACTTGAAGAAAACCCAAGAACACAACAAGGCTCTGAAAAGGAGCCTTATTTGTGTTTATTAGGTGGAGAACAAGGCCACTTCTTCAATCTGAAATTCTCTGTGTGAAATGGAGGTTTATTCACCCTTTTATATTGTCATTTAATAACCCCATAAGTGAAGAATTATGAAACAGAGGTAATATTGAACTGATTTTCGTATTTCCAGTCATGCAGTTTTTCTGCTTTGCTAACTTTTAGATACTCAGCTCATATTCTACCCACATCTTTAAAGGTCAATGCTCCCATTGGACTTTTGAGGGGGTGGTTGGTAGATAGAGATGCAACTGCAAAAAGGCTCATGGCTGCTTAAGTTCCTTCCTTCATCAGTGTTTCCTCTCCTTAAAAAGTGGGAAAGCTGCTGTGTCTCTGTAGGAAAGGTTCTGAAAGGATTCTGGAGGCATACAGAGTCTTCAACAAAAGTTTCAAAGCAGCTTCATCATTTGCAGTGAATACAAGTTTTTGACTGCTATGTAGGAAGAAGCTTGAATAAGCTCAGATCTGTGAATTGAAGGTTTCTCTAAAGAAAAAGCTCTAGAAATGCCTGCATTGAGATGGGGGGAAGCGAGTGTGAATCAAGAACAAAGGCCCAAGACCCAGCGAGAGGGAATAACCTTTCAGATCAAGCTGGTTTCCCCACCTGAGAGAGTTCCAGCCTGTGCCTTCCCATTTGATGCAAATGTCTGTCAGAATGGCACTATTGGATAATAGATAAAAGATTATCTGTGACATTATGAAAAATGAAAGCTTCAAAATGGCTACAAGTTCCACAAAAAAAAAAAAATCAGATAGCCTTTCTGAAAGGCAACAATAGCCCCTCTGGTTTATTTAGCACCTTGAGTTGGGCACTGGTGCTCGAACGCCTTCCCCAGCTCATCCCTGTGCAGCAGCTGCCCCGCTGCTCCTCCAGGGAACAACCCCAGTTCTGCTTCTGATGGAGCATCTCTCCTACCAGGAAAGGCTGGGGAAGGCTCCAGGATGACCTTAGAGCCCCTTCCAGTGCCTAAACAG
>VYZP01087587.1:0-36869 GCA_013400635.1 Hypocryptadius cinnamomeus | reverse complement strand
AGAAAAGCCCTATTAAATGCCGCATGCTTTTTTAACTTGAATGCTACTGCTTTAAAAAAATACTAGTCCCTGCTATGAGTCATATCACTCTTAATCTGTGCATCGCTGAAAATTTGCTGTGACTGAGGCCAAAACACAATCTGCTGCTTTCTCTGCTTAATGCCCAAAGTGTAGCCACAGGTTTATGCAGTGACTCAGCTTTAAGGGCTGTCCTGTTGTTCCCAGTTAGTTCCTTCCAGCAGCAAAGGATGGACAGCCAGCTCCCCACGCCAGAGGTTTGGCAGCCAGATGCAGAGCGAAGTTACGAAAGCCGTGGCTCCTGTGAGCACAGCTCTGTAGTCAACAAGAGAGGGGACAGCTGAGAGGCAGAGATGACATGGCAGCTCCAGGCAGATGTCAGGAAGCACCTGGGAGGGCGGCTGTCAGGAAGGACTTGCCAGCAGCACTCACGCACTGCTGCCACCAGAAAGTGCTGCTGGCTGTGCTGGAAATGACAGGGGAGCTGGCACCTTTGGGGAGTCAGCTGGAGGAGAGAGGAAGAGGCCTTGCTCCTGGTTTTCCTACCATATCTAAGCAAAATCCTGCTTCCGTCTTTGGTGAAACCTCCCAATAGAGCCATCACTCCCCAGCCCCACGGGATCCATGGCCGTGCAGAGGGTTGGGAGGATGCTTGGCCCGAGTGTCTGGGGCAGGGGAGGGGATGAAATGAAGTGGCTGTGGGACACCAGGGGCACAGTTTATCCCATGTGCAGGCTGAAGCCATGACTAATTGACACAATCCAATGTAACAGCTTTTCATTGGAGAAACTAGTGGGAAGGTTGTTTAAGCAGTTTCATTAGGAAGCCTTACTGTTATTATTTCTACCTCCTTGGTATGTCAGTGCAGCCTAGGGGTGGTTGATGTGAGAACAGCCCTGTTCCACCGTGTCCCTGCACTGCTGTTGCACCATAGCAATTCTTGGGGAGGAGGCTGGGGTCTGTAGCAGAAGGGAAAAGCCCTCTGTTTCTCCAAGCAATGGCCCTTCATTGATGGGGGAGGTCACTGTGGGAGATGCTGAGCAGCCTCTGTGGTGGCTTTCTCCATAAATGCAGGGCAGAAATGCTTGGTGTTAGTACCCACCAAAGCAGTTATTTTGGCAGCTGAAACCTCTTGCTGTCTCTCTGGCAAAGGGGATGGCAGGCACCAAACCTATTCTCTGCGTTCTCACTGTTGAAAGTAGCCATGCATAATTTATTCTGCCCAGCTGCTGTTGTGGTAGTTTTAATGCACACGATTCGGTTACCAGCAGAGCTGGCAGGGACAGGAACAGTCTGTGAGGAGCTGGCTGCAGGTCCCTGAGCCCCTGAAGGTCAGGAAAGGGCAGGTCTGTGCTGTCCCCACCCCTCCCTCCTGCCATGTGGTCTGCAGCTCACAGCCTTTCCTGATGGGATAATCCATGGCTAAACCCTGTGAGTACCAGATGGAGTTCAGGCCTGTTCGTTCTCTGTGTTAATAACTCAGAATGTCATTAATTTCTTTCTTATGCATTGTGGCAGTTTTAGTTGTTGGTTTGTTGGGTTTTTTTTAAATGTAGTCAGATGGTGAAGTGAACATGCTTTTCTGAGATCCCATGGGAGTTAGCCCAGTGTATGTTTGATCATTGTCAGCTTGCAAGACAGCTCTGAGTCCTAGATTGAAAAGCAGAGTTACTGTCTGAGCCAGCACGATGAACAAGTTATTTTTCACATGGGAAGGCTGCAGCCCTCAGCTCTGCTTTGCAAATGTGAAACCCTGTAAAAGCCATTCCTTCCAGATGATCACTGATGAAACCCTGCTGCTGTAAGCACCTGCTCAAAATTAAAGCAAATCCTTTGCTTACACTTGAATTTAGGCCTGTTCTTAATTATGCTTAGCTGAGGCCCACCACTGCCCAGATCTCTGAAGCTAACTGGAGGAAGCAGCAGGGAGTCAATAGTGGTAGACAGGAAGGAAAGAGGCAGCTCCCTCCCAAGTTGAAAGGGATGAGATGTAGGATAGTGCAGGGAGGGAAGATCAACTGTTTATTCTTCCGCTGTCAGAGGGATGAGGGGTGAAGCCTGCTGTGGCTGGTGTGGGATCCTGGATCACTGGAATCATAGACTGTCCTCAGTTGGAAGGGACCTGCAAGGATCACCAAGCCAAACTCCTGGCCCTGTACAAGATGGCCCAAGAGTTGCACCACGTGCCTGAGAGGGTTTAGTTTGTGTTTAGTTGTGTTGCTGTCTAACCACTCAAGCCTTGGCAGACCCTCCTGGTCTGCTTGTATGTATACCCAGCACCTCCCAGGGTTGAGAAGTGACTACAGCAGCCTAGTACAGTGCCAAGGCTTGTGCCTCTGTTGAGGTTGGGACTAGATTGGACCTGCTGGAGGGTCTCAGGACCTCATCACACAGTGCAGGATCTGGGGCACAGGACACATGCAGCTGGTCAGGGGCTGGTTCCCAGCATTTCCATCAAGTTCTGGATATCAGCATTAGAGAAATCTTCCATCTTGCTGCACTTTGAAGGCATGTTAATTCTCAGTGTGGTTTTATCAGCAGTTGCTGGTGTCTTGTGTTTGTTTCTGCTGTGAGGTTTTTCATTTTGGAGAAGGGTTTGGCAGCTTTGACTCAGGCAGTGTCTGAGCCAGAGAGATGGGCATCCACTGCCAAGCCCTGCAGGTGCCAGGGACCCAGTGAGCACTGCCCCATCCCCACACAGCTCTGGTGAAGGAACTGCCATGCAGCAACCTGAAACTTCATTAGAAAAATCATACTCCCTAACTCTGAGGACTTGTGCTCTTGGTGCCACTGTTTGAGCTTGCTGCCAGGAGCAGCTGCTTTTGGGGAGCTGCTGTGTAAAGACGTCCTTCCCACTCCACAGCTGCCCCTTGTGGGAGGTCTTGATTGCACTTGATTTTTTGAGTTGGAATGCCCCAAAAGCTTTGTTTAGCTTGACTCTGTGTGGCTCAGCCATCACTCCTTCTTCCCTTCTGCCCAGCTCTCTAGCAGGGGCAGAGGCTGAGAGAGGAACAGAGCCAGACTTCTCTGCTGCCAGGCAGTGCTCAGGCCAGATGGGTCTGAGTGTCTCAGCCACAGGCTGTCACTGAAGGGTGTTCTTGGTGGTGTGAGCAGGCAGCTAGCTCTGGGCCAGCCCCACTTCCTGCAGCCCAGACCCCCTCCTGTCCCACTGCCATCCCACTCTGTGCTGGGGACACTGGAGAAGGTGTCTGCCCAGAGAAGGTGTCACTGAGCTCAGGCTCCCCATGCCTTTTGACCTCCAGAAAAGTAGTGTCACTTTTCTCAGCAGAGCCAAGAAGCCTCCAGCTGGGCAGTTACAGCCACAGCACTGCTCTTGTGGTTTGGTGGCCAGCTGAGAGAGGCATAAAAAGCTTGCAGACAAGTTCAGAGCTTGTCTGGCTACTCCATGAGCTGGAAAGCTCAGTTTTGTCTACTGAGATCTAGAAAGTGGCAAGAAACCAATCCCTTTCCTTGTCACCATTAATTTGAAGTGTTGGAGGTGAATAATTAATTATTTGCATTAGATACTAAAAAAGTAATTTATAAGACAGGCTGCTGTGCCTCAGCTCTTTCTTCAGCAGTCTGTTCTTCATTGCTGGCTGCAGGCGGGAGAGGGGGACCCCAGAGCAAGGGGTCTGCACTTCCTGCAGCCTGGAGGACTTTGACAGCCTGGGCAGGGGGAGCAAAATCAGGCTCCCCTCTACCCAGAACCTGTGTTTGTCTTGACTCACTGCTGCTCTGGCATAGAACATCCCTGGTGCAAAAGCAGGGTGGTGACAGCCAGGACAGTCAGAGGGCCAGGGTGAGTCAGAGCTGTCCCTGAGCCAGCCCATCCATGTCCATTGCAGGTTCTGTGGAGAGCCTGTCTCACACGACCTCGTCCCCACAGCCCTCGCCGGCCGCCTCCACCCACGCCTCCCGCATCGCCGACCCCTCCTTCTCAGTCGAGCACGCTGCTGCTGATGCTGCCGCTGAGGAGACCCCCAGTGAGTCTGGGTCAGTCTTCCTCCCTGACTACCTCTTCCTGTCCAACTGCGAGTCGGGCAAGCTCAGCCACAACAGGTGAGTCTGGGCTCTGCTACATGTGTCTGGCTGGAGCTCCCCACTCTGTCTGTCCAGGCATGAAACTGGGGCACACAGCCCCAGGGAGCCCTGCCACTCAGGGCTGGCTCCCAAACACAACAGGGGACCACCAGCCGAATCCAATTTACAGGGTGTTTTTCATAGCACAGATTAATGGTTGAGCATCATATGTTGGTCCTGTCCCTTTCCAAGGTGGATGGCTGAGGATCTGACACACAGCCTCCCCCCAGACACCTGCTGTTGCCCAGGGTGCTCCACAAAGTGCCCCAGCCTCCAGTCCAGCTCCGAAGGGAGGGACAGATCTTGTCACAGACTGTGCGGTTGGGTTTTTTGTTTGCTGTGTGTTCTTACAGCCAGAAGAAAAGGAAAGCTCAAGTCCTGACCTCTGTCTCCTTGCAGGTGTGACAGCTGGTCAAATTCAGACAGGTCTCTGGAGCAAACATCATCAGACGATGTTTTTGTTGACTCCTTGCAATCTCAGCCCTCCTTGTACCTTGTACAGCCAACCAGCGCTGGCACCGTGCACCAGGTCGGAGCCCCAGCGGCAAATCCCAGCATGGTGTCCAGGAACACAGACATTAGTGGGCCATCCAGTGACTTTTCCTCCTCTTCCCCGCTGCTGGGGACGCCGCTGACACCGACGTTTCAGATTGACAAGAGCCAGAAGGCGCTGCCCTACGGGGTGACGCAGCTGGACGTGCTGTCCAACACGCCGCCGCCGCGGCCGCCCAAGCCAACGCACTTCTCAGACAGGAGGGGAGAGGAGCTGGGGGCCCTGCAGAACGGGCACACGGGCATCTGCCGGGCTCAGGTCGCTCTGGTGCCCAGAAGGATCTCCTTGTCCAGCTTGGACAACATGAGGAACTGGAAAGGTGAGTGCACTTCCAAGAGCCAGCAAAGCAGCACCAGTGTGAGGGATGGAGCTGCCCACACGCACAGAGTGGTTTTGACTTCCTCTTGTGCCTCTCTGCCCTCCCCTCTGTGAAGTCTTACACCACCCAATGTAACACCAAGTGCTGCTTTCAAATGAATTAGCAAGCAGGATTCAGGCATGTCCCTTAGGTTTGTCCTGCTGTGTAGAAGCCTCTCAGTATGTGTACAGATGGGCAGCAGTTTGGCTCTGATCCCTTCAGGGTGCCTTGCTAATTTTCCCCCTTCCTCCTCAGAAGAGAAAGCAGTAGAAAAACCAAAATGAGAAGTCAGCCACCGAATTGGGCAATGCTAAACTCTGTTTATACAGGTCAAAATGTGGGTTTGCATGTGGGAAATGCCTCTGGAGCTGTGCTGCTTTGCTACACCCAGTCTGTTCTGTGAGAGCTGTGTGTCTTCACAGCTTAAAGACCAGGAAGTCAGGGAGACACTGGGGATAGGATATAATCCTGGTTGAGCCAGGGACTCTGCGTGTCCTTGAACAAATCCCATTTTGTCCTTGCACTTCGGTCAGGGCAGTCTGAAAACCTGCTGCTACAGAGCAAGGCAAGGCTGCAGAGCAAACTCTACTCTGAGCTGAGCTGGCTTTTGCACTTGCTCCTGAAACGCCATCATCACAAACAGGAACAGTCAAAACCCAGAACATCATGGTGTCAAAAACCAGCATATGCAGGATGAGAAAACTTTATTACATGGAGCCACAGAACAGAGAGAGGCAGCTGGAATACCTTGCTGGAAATCATCAAGTATATTGTAGTGATGTGAAAATCTTCATTTTTGATGAGGAAGAAAGTGCAGGTTTTTAAGGGCAAGTATCCTTTAGACTCCTGCAGTTTGAATGACCAGACAACGTGTGGGGCTGTTAGATCTTGCTCTTAAAGCTCAGAAGCTAAAGCAAGGAGATCTCTGCTCATTCTGTCACTGTACAGGCGATTCTTGGAAGGTTTCTGGAGAAACACCCATCAGTGGAATTGCTGTTCTTAATTATCAGCTACATTTGGTTGCTGCCTGAGAGGTGCTGCTCTTGCTTCTGCATGTGTGCTGCTCCAACGCAGCTGGTTCGTGATCCTCCAACCCAATTTACACCAAAATGTCTCTAAGAGGATTAAGTGGCCAAATATCATGTTGTGCTGCTGTGCTGCAGGGTTGTCTCTGCCTGATGGGGGCAGCAATGAATTAATAAGTGCTGCCACTTTTTCTTACCCTAAGTGTAGCTGAAACCATTTGAAGGGTTAAACTCTGAATTAAAATGTGTTTAACAAGAAAGATCAGAAAAATAAAGAGGGAGGAAGCAGCAGTTCCTTACCAGCTTCCCCAGTGAGTGCACTCAAGTTATTAACTTAATTTTTTGCCCTGCTAACCTGCAAAAGGTGTACAGATGTAGTTAGCCCAGGGCGAAAGCAGCATGAGCTAGTGGAAGTGCCATGAAGGAGGATGTATCCTGGCACCTGCCACAGCCTCAATGTCTTTTAGCCATAATAAATAAATGGAGCTGTCCCAGGACAGTGACTGTGTCTGTCTGAATATGTATCTGCACTAACAGAATTGCTTTGTTCTTGTTTAGCCTCTTTGGCTGGTACCACCAAAAATGCCCCCACTTGCAGTACTGACATCTCTACCATAAGAGCAGGGAATGGATTAACATGGTTGCAGGAATTTGAGGCATTTCCACAGAAAAGCCATTTTCTGCACAGAAAATCCCTTTTCAGAAAAGGATGGTGGTTGTAAGCATCTCTCACTGCTGATCTTCTATGTGCTGAATGCTGGATTTTTGGTTTTTTGGCTTTTGCTTGGAAAATAAAATTGACCTATACCAAGACCAAGGCCCACCTGCACAAGGAGACTGGTGATTGTCTCCATGATCTGTCTGCTCATTCCCCATCACCTTGAGCCCCTTGCACCACATCAGCACTTTTGGATGACAAAGCAAAGAATTTTTCTCCTGCCATTAAATTCCCCCATGCACCACTTTCTGTACAGTAACAATTGCTTCCCTGGCACCTTAAAAGGCTCCTAAATAAATATCCAAGAAATAGTATTATCTATAATAGCCCCTTTTCATATAATTTCCCCAGTTTGACAGATGGGAAAACAGAACAACTAGAGCAGGAGGTGCATTTAAATTCTTGCTTGCTTCCACACCAGCCTTTCCCCCCAGCTTGTGTTAACAAGAAGCGTAAGTTGCAGCTGGATTATACATGAACAGGTTCCTTGGTTTCATCATACTTAAAATAGATATAATCACTCTTGAAATGCTGCTGAGTTGGATCTGGTCTTAAGTGTCACTGTATTTCCTCATTTAGGAGTTATGGAATCTTTATAAAACTAATTATTTTAGAGCCACATGTTTTACTCCAGAATTATCTCTGTAAGGTTTCACTGCCTTATCCCATTTTTAATCACTTTTTTTTCCTTGCAGCAGACGTGGAAGGCAGTTCCCTAAGAAGTCGAGATAAGAGGCTTAGCTTGAATTTGGTAAGTACTCTGTTTGCACAAATTTAAAACACTGGCACAAACTTCAGAGTGAATCATTTCACAGCCTGATACTCAATCATTCCTCTCCTCTGTTCAGCAGAAGAATTTAAAAAATGGAAAAAGTGCCTACCTTTGGGCAACTTCAGTGCTGGCTGCTTGGTGGCTTCAGTCAGCCTTTGAGAGAAGAGGGAGGGAGAGGCCTCAACACTGAGCAACCCATTTTTAAAGCAGATGAATCTGGGTCTGTTATGACAAGGGTTCCCAGTAGCCTCAAGAATTAAACTGTTGACCAAGAGCACCAGAGCAAATGGCTTATTCCCTGAAAAAGAGATCTAAAGAAGCCTATCACTCCGTGGTCTTGAGGGATATCTCTTCTTTAGGACATTGTAAAATGTCTGCTCTCACAGTGCCTGTGATTGAAGGCTCTATCAGCCCACAGCTTCCTGCCTCAGCCTGTGACAGACACAGTTCTAAGCAGCACCATCTCTCATCTCATAGCCAGTCTTCACCCTGGGGCTGGATGTTGTTTTCTGTGGGATATCCTTTGCTGGTGGTGGACAACTTATATTTTTCTCCTTTTTGAAAGCTTGCAAGGGTGGTAATCGCTCCCTCTCACCACCCTGCCAGCACTAACCTGCACAAAGTGATTTTCTAATGCTAATTCTCAGTGATCAGAAGTGAGTTGTAGGTCTGTGTCTGCTCTCTCAGCTTCCACATTTGGCAAAGTCTTGTTCATCAGGTGTTCTCCTTTCAGACTTTTTTTTGTATTCAGGATCCTCCCTCATTTTATAGGTCAGAATTACTGCTGTGAGAGGCAAGTTCAGCCTCACTGAAGTTGGAGGATTTAACCAATAAAGTCACCAGTCAGTTTGGTTCTAGTTTCCAGCAGTGACTCGTGACGCTCAGAGTGGACTGCTCCAGAGCTGGAGCGTTCCTCTGAACTCACGCGTTTGTCTCTTGTCCATCTCGTGCCTCTCTGAGGCCCCATCAGAGCAATCCGGGCCTGGGCTCAGCTCAGGTGTGTTCCCAGCTCCCAGCAGCTCCCGGCTGTGCACTGATGGAGCCCTTTCTCTCTCTGCTCTGCTGTGCCCTGCAGCCGTGCCGCTTCTCCCCGCTGTACTCTGCGGACAGCGCGGAGGACAGCTATGTGCCCATGCGCCCCAGCACCTCGCCCGCCGCCGACTGCTCCCCCGACGGCTACATCCCCATGAGCCCCGGCTCCGCCACCTTCACCTTCCCTGTCGTCAGCACTGAGAAACTCAACAGCCCCTTGCCTGAGCTTCCCTCCGACGTGGAGCCCCCTCCGGTGAACCGGGACCTCAAGCCTCGTAGGAAGTGTAAGCCCAGACCTAAAGTGCAAAGCCTGGGGGTCCTGATGGTGGGGACGTGGGTGACCTCCTTTGATAGTGTCCTTGGCATGTCTTAAAGCAATTCTCTCCCTAGAGGATGGGTTGAAATGCTGCGTGGGTGACTTACAGAACTGCAGCCTAGGATGTGCTTGCAGGGCGGTTTGTGGGTGGAGGAAGAGCTTCCACAGCTGCTTCTGCATTCCCAGCCCAGGTGGCTGTGTAAGAACAGTGCCTGGCTTCACTGTGACTGCAAACAGCCAAAGGGACCTAGCCTGGGAGAGACAGCAGACTAAATCCTGCCACTCTGAGGTACATGTGCTCCTGTCTCACCAGCTTTCCAACATGCCAGGAATGGGACATCCAAACACTCAAGTACTCAAATTTGATGTGTTGTCTGTGGTTAAACCTCTGATGGGTAGGCACAGCTGTCTTGGTTTAATGAGGAATTTTCTGCAGATGCTTTTGCTGATGGTAATTTTCCATTCCTGGTTTTCATGTCCAAAATCTGGGTTGCACTTCTAGAGAATATACTGGCGACAAAATTCAGCTTTGAAATGGAGAAATTGCTTAAACCTAGCCTACAATAAAGCTCTTAGGGTTGCAGGGCCACAGGGTTACTCAGAAATTGGTTCAGGCAGTGCTACTGTAAAGTGGGGACAGACATTTAGACCACTGCCATGAAGAAAAGGAAACTCATATCCTTTCTTAAAGGGTCTTGAGGATGGTGGGCACATGTGGTGTCCACCACAGAGTGGTGCCCACCACAGAGTGGTGACAGGGATGGTCCTGATCCCCATGTATAGGACCTCTTGTTTAGAACAGGATCCAAAACCTGTTATAACCTGTAGGCTGAACCAGCCTCTCCAAGGCAGCATATGCAGAGCATATTTGGGGCAAGTGTATGTATCTTGAGTGGCCTTTGGTCTCTTTATGCCCACTGTATTTATTCTGTTATTTTAGGGTGATTGCAGAACTTTGCTTTCCAGCACTGACCAAAGAGGTCATTTGTTACTGATTTCCTTCTTGGTTATGTTCTGTGAAATACTCTGTTAGTTTCTTTCTGTTAATACAAAACTGCATTTTTCTAAACAGCCTGTACTGTACTGAAAACATAGTTCCTTTTGTTCTTTTTTACAGCACGACCACCTCCTCTGGACTTGAGGAACCTCTCCACAATCCGGGAGCATGCTGCCGTGACCAGGATGTGGACTGTGCCTTAGTAAGTCAACAAGAAATCTGCCATTCCAATCTTCTGAGCATCAGCATGGAGTAGAGTTAAAAACAACTTATCCCATCCCACAAGAAGGATTCCTGGCAAACCCCACAAACAGAAGTTCCCCAAGGTTCCTTTCAGTATCCCCCAGGCTTTTGCTGTCTCTGAGAAGCAGAGCTCCCTTTCAAAATGGGCAGCTCCTGAGAATTCAGTGTCATGATTTGAAGGTTCCTTTTAACCTGGAGCTGGTCTGCACTCTGGTGTGGCTGCTACAATGGCTAAAAGCTTGGAATACCTAAACTATGATAGAGCCATTTTTGCTTCTTAAAGTTAATATAGTAAAGGAGAACCAGGTCAGATAAAGAGCTCCCTGAATTGTAGACTGGGTGTAGAATTCTGCACTGCCGCACAGCAGTCCAGACTTGAACTATTGGCATGACCTTTTGTCACTAGAAATTAGTTGTTGGTAAAACAAATGCTTTTGATCCCAAAGCCCAGGTAGTATGATCAGATGATACTGTTGGGCTCCAAGGGCAGCAGAAGACTCATCTTCAGGGAACTTGTGAGCAGGGGAGGACTTCAGCCTTCAGCTTTGGCTGGAGGGGTCTTGGCACCAAAAAAAAGGAAAAAAAAAGCAGCTGTGCTGAAGTGTGCATGCAAAAGCCAGAAATTCCCATCAACCACCTCTGTACACACCAGGCACTCCAGAAAATGTGGGGTTTTGCTGGCATGAGTGCCAGAGAGGGCATTTCCACTCCCCCATTTCAGGCTGTCATGTGAAGGGCAAAAGAGACACAAGATGAGCAGTTTCTCAGTTGCAGAGCCCTCTGTCACATCCAGTCCAAGGCTGATTAAGTCCCTTGGCACTGCCTGTTGGGGAAAGCCAATACCCTGCCTCCCAAGCACCCCTGCCAGAGCACTGAGGTTAATCAGTGCTGACACAGTGCAGAGTCCTGAAGGATAATGAGCTTAGAGTTTGCATGTTTTACACTAACAAAAACAAAAAAGAAGTTATGCCCGAAACTAATACAGCAAAAGCAATTATGCTGTTCATGCACAGAAGCCATGTGATTTCCTATTAACCAAGCCCATCGTGCTTGCCTGTGGTAATTTATTCACCATGCACCTCTGAGAGTTGTGTTCATGGGAGAGATTTCCTTGTGCAAGAGCTCAGTCACAGCCATCTCCACAGCACGGATGGCAGGTGTTGACACCGTGTGCAAAGCCAGACTGAGTTCCTTTGCATGTACCTCCAGCAGCTGATTAATTCACATCAGTCTCCAAAGTGTGGATACCTGCACAGCCAAGTAACTGCCCCCATTATTACCCAAATGAATGATAGCTCTGTGCCCCTTGGTAGAGAATTGCTTCAATGTTTTACAGTTTCTGTTGTACCAGATAGCAAACTTTCATAAATCCCAGAGAAAAAAATCAACAAAATCAGTCAGCAATATAGCACACTGTTTCTAGAACTAAGGAGTGGCTTTGGACATCCTCTCCATAAAGGCCACAGCCTTAGTGTGAGTTTATTCACCATATGGACTGTGTCAGGCTTTGGCTTCATTTCAGTGCATCTGTAAGATGCTTCCTTAACCTCTCCTGTGTTTTTCTTCATAGCAATCGAATGAGCTTTATCTCACCAGAAAGAGACAGTATTAATTCAGCAAGAATATTTGCCAATTCAGTTTCCGGAGAAGAGGAAGAAAGTTACATTCATATGGTAATGTCATTTTCACACAGCCATCCTTTGCTTCATTCTGCTCTGTCGCATTGATGGAGAATGCAGAAGTTTGTTTTCTAAGAAAAAAACGTTGAGGAGGTTTGTCCTTTGCCTTCTGGTTTGTTTCTTTTTTTTTTTCAAATGATGAAATGGTTTTAAACCAAAGACACTGGGACCAATTTACAGAGAGATAAGGGAAGCCCTTTTCCTGCTCTGCAGAACTCAGCTGTTCGCCCACGAATGTTGCTGAACAGTTCCAAGAGATCACAGGGATCAGCCATATTTACATGAGAACTCATTAAGACAAAAGAAAATTAAATCTTTTCACCTTTTAAAAGTGTGCCTTGCAAAATTTCCCAGGAAATAACAGAAAGCTGTTAGTGCACTTCCTAAAGAAACACACCAAATATTGTGCAGAAACAGAACTCCTATTAAAGTCTCATTGCTTCTGCTTTGGCTGGTGGCACTAACCCCACTTCCCATCCCATGAAAGAAGAACATCTGGCTTTGTGGCTTCCTTTTTTTCATTTACTCTTTAGCCATATCTTGCAAAAGACCAGAATCTTGTTTTACTTTGAATTTTAGGTGGAAATAGATCTTAAATCCATACATCTGAGCCAATGTCTACAGATCTGCTCCATAGCCAAAGCCCAATACCAATAGCTATAAAAATATATTGCAAAACTGACCACAGTCTCCATGAACCATAGTTTCAGATTTTAACCCACATCTCTACCAGACTGAAATCTGCTCAAGAGGGCAGTTCCAGTTGTAACCATTCCCTATTTGGTTTTTCTAGTCTAGGAAAACCTGACATATGTTTGTGGTTATTTGTGATTTTATGAGATTAATTTTCAGTTTCTAGATTTGAACTGAATTTTCAAAATTTCTTCAAATTCACTGTATGATGATGTTTTAAGTGGCCACCCCTGCAAATCTGAGTGTTCTGAGGGCTTGGATTGAGAAGCTGGGCACAAGTCCTTCTTGATAAAATTGAGTATAAATCAGCCTGTTTTGTTTATTTTGCCAGAATTATCAGAAGAAAAATGTTCTCACGATTTCTTTATGCTATCCCACAATTATCAGTGTTATGCTGTGGTTAGTAACCAAATGCACCCTTGCCTTAGAAAATTATGTGTGCCCTGACTGTTCTCATTCACATTCTGACAGGCAAATCTCCCAGCTCCCAGTTGTGATCCTGTTTCCTTCTAGGATCATGTTTATAGAGCATTAAAAGTTTTTCTTCTTTCCTGACAGGAACACAGACAGGCCACCTCTCCATACAGTGGTGCTTTTCCATGGACAAGGAAATCTAACCTTGATTACTTAGCACTGGATTTTAACTCTGCTTCCCCATCCCCTGTGCAGAAGGTACGAGTCATCTGAAAAACCCCGCAGCCTCCTGCCTTTTTGTCTGCTCGGAGGAAATCCAGACCCAGGGCAGCATTCTGCTAGGTGCCCTGAGTGCCATGATGAAGCCAGTCGTGTTTCCAGCTGACTGTAATTGTGTCAGGCCCAAGATTAATATGATAAAAGCATGATGAGGGTGCTGACAAGGTGTCCTTAGTGTGGCTCATAGGGATGCTGCTAACACGAGCTCGGCATAGGGTATGAGACTGCTCTGGGAAGTGCTGCCATGAGGGCTTGTGGGCAAGCAGGTTGATGCTTGCAGGATCTCTCCATGCTCCTTCATTTTCATCAAGTCTCCACAAAGCCTTTCCTGCTAGTTTTCCCAAAAATCTCTTTCCAGTGACAAGTTTGCAGCCCATGATAAATTCATGGGCTAAAACTGTACCATCTCTTATAGTCTGGCAAAATGCGCATCTTTATTCTTGCATCACCAAAACCATTTCAATTTCTTTTGCAATGCTGTGAAAATACATTCCTTGTTCCAAAGAACTTCTAACCTGCCCAGGTGGTGGGTAGGTACCACTGCAAAGCAATGAACTGTTGTTAGTTTGGATCATTTTATGTCCTGTGTATCATTTTCCCCATCAGCCAATACTCCCAGATGCAAAAGATTCAAGACTCTTAAGCTTTCTTATTTAAACCCTCCCTGTATCTAAAATCAGTTAGGTTATCCCTGCAGCAGGATCACTCAGATGAGGAGACTGATTATCTGCATGGAAACAGCCAGTACAGCATGTTTCCCTTGCTTGCTGTGCTGGCCTGAGTGACAGGGTGACAGATGGATAATTACAGCTAAAGCAGGCTGTAAAGCAATGCTTTTGTCAGCTGATGTCACTGTGAGCTTCAAGGTGAAGTGAAGCAATCAAGGAACAAGGGAAAGGGAAAACAGAAAATCAAGCTAAGTTTTACTAGCACCCCTTTTCAACCTGAAAATTAAAACATTGTTTCTTTCCTCTCTGTCCCATAGAAACCTTTTCTGTCTGAGGAACAGAGAGTGGACTATGTCCAGGTCGATGAACAGAAGACTCAAGCTTTACAGAACACTAAGCAGGAATGGACAGATGAAAGACAATCAAAAGTATAAGTGAAGAAGATTTGGGATCTGGAGGGGTTTATTTTTGCACTGGAACCACAATGTTAATGAAGCAGCTATCACAGTAGAGCTCAAAGGCAGAGAGAGTTGTAAGATGCTTACAGTCTGTAGAGGCATTTTTACTGGAAACCTTTGATTTCAGCTGGAAGAAGTATGTTGAGTGAGTGAGTGGTTCACTGCTGACTAAAGTAATGCATTAGCCTTTTACTGCCCTTACCAGTATGCTCCATGGTACCATTTTCTGGCATGATTCTGCAACGAGTCATACACTTAATGTTAACAAATCCACTACAAGTTGTATTAATCTAGTTTGTCCTGCCTTCTCCTTCTGTTGCATAATTCCTAGTTGCTAAAGCTATTTTTTGATATTCCTACAAATGCTGCAGGTGCTCGGAGTGCTTTTATGGCAACAGGCATCTGACAGGTTTTGGTGACTAATCAACTAAGGGCTAAAATACTGAAACAATAATAAGAACTTTTTGAATATAGAGTGCTTAAGCAAAGAGAATTTTGAAAAATATTTTTCCCCTGGGTTTAAAAGGTCTGGCTGTGAGCTGATGCTGTCAGAACTCAAAACAGGACTACATGCCCATGCGACTGGAATGCATGGTCTGACCCTCTGGATGATGGTCATTGTATTCAGCTTCTTCCCTCCATTGTGGCTCAAACGTGTCACTTTTCTGTCTGATTCCTACTGATGTTTTCTCCCCTGTCTTGGGAAGTGTCTTCGGCACAGCACAGCTGCTCTTCTAGTAGGAGCTGCAGCCACACAGCTCTTGGCTGGCCAAAAAAAGAAAGGGAAGCTGTGAGCCTGTTTCTGCAAGCCTTGAGAGAACTGGCAAAGGATCAAGACTGCTTTCATCTGAACAGCAGAAGGAATGCCATTGGAATGCTGGTAGCAGTCGTCAATCTGATTGTTTCACTAGACCCACCCCAAAATAAAAAAGAGCATTAGGAAGTGCAGCGTGCTCTGAGGGGCCGGGAGCCTGCCAAAACAGGACAACAATGTGCTCACGCAGCATGAGGACCTCTGGGCTCAGGAAGCTTATCTACCTTGGGACTTGTTACAGGCACTATCTCAGGATGACATGTGTGTATAGTTTATAAGATATTTAACTTTAAACACTTGGCTGTGGTCTTTATTTTACAGTGGCACACAGCCACTTGACTCATGGAAGTGGGCAGTGATGCTGAGTGACCCACACTGGATTTGGCCTCACAGGCTTTGCTCCTGTAGGTGAGTCCCAGTAGCCACAAGAGGTCTGATCCTGTCAACATGGGCAGACAGACAGGACCCTTACAAAAGATTTCTTCTCTGACAGTGCCAATTCGCTGGCCTCCTTTCATGTGCCTGTTATTACCACATTGCATTGCTGTAACCTGACATCCTGAAAATTCTAATCCACCAAACAGAGGTCATAGAAATGCTATTGCAGAAACCACTGGCATTTCAAGGCTCCTACTTAACTTGTTCCTTCCACCCTGTGTGCTCCAGTCATTCAGGCACTCTGGGAGGCATCACACATCCCGTGGGAGAGGCAGCATACCTAACAGAAACACAGTTTTCCTCCTACCTCAAGAGAGCTGAAGGGCTTGCAAGTCTCACTGCTTCTTTAGCCCAGCCCCTGGGGATCTGTGGTGACCAGGATCTCACTAGGTTGCCCTGCAAGAGCAAGGTTCACCAGCACCTTCACTGACTGGGGCAAAAACTGGGCACACAGTCCTGCAGGTGTGAAATGTCCTGTACTAGAGCTGCTTGGAAATTGGGGTTAGTCCTGCAGATAGCTGACCTGCTGTTCCCTCCTGCCCTGCTCCTCCCCCCCTCACCAAAGCTCTCCAATGAAAGTTGATGTTTATAAAAATTTTGAAAATAATTCCAACTTTTCCACATACATCTTGTCTGTCTGGTGTGAAATTTAGATCGTTAAAACCCAGCTGTTTTGTCCTCTAACTGACTTAGCAGAGCTAGGAGCACCCATGCCCTGGGAGTGATATTGTGGCAGGGGCAGAGCATGTGGGGAGAGGCAGTGGAGATCTGCACCTGCACAGAGGTATCAGAGAGAGGGAAGCATGGAAGGGCCACAGATACTGAGACAATTGCCTTTCTTTCAAAGTGTGTAAATAACACGTTGCTGAAAGCTCTTGGTATGTGCTGATATACTGAAAAGGTTAAAAGACCAGCTAAAAGGCATTTTAAATTACAGACAGACAACCTCCACAAAGGGTGAGTGAAGTTATGTTCTGCTACTGCAGATCCCAGATTGTGGAGTGATGGCAGAGCAGCCTCTGATGCGGATCAGAATCACACACAGATCAGCTCGTGTTTGACTGGAGTGTTTCCTTTCATGCTGTCAGAAAATCTTCTGAAGTGGAAAAACACCAAGTTATTGGAGACAACTGACTCACTTGTTATTCTAGTTTATTGTAAAAATATTTAAACTTCAACAAACCTGGCTAACGGATCATTCAGAAGTTTAGAGAAGAAAGAGCTGGATCTGGATTTTTACTCCCCTGAAAGGACATAAGCATATAGCTTGGCAGGGACTGTCCTTAGAGGAGAATGGCCCCTTTCAACTTCCCATGTCCCCTGCTTGCCCTCACAACACTCTTATCTTGATCAAATGCTGTTCACTGGTTTCTAACTTTTAACTTAGAGCTAAGTTTGAGGGTTTATTCTGATTTTTCATGTAATGTCCTTTTTTACCAGCTGCTCCAGGGCCCATGACATACATTCCTGTGCAGGTACAACCCATGAAACAGGAACAATTGAAAAATACTGGGGAAAAAATTTAAAAGCAGAGCAGTCCTTCTCAAAGGCTTTTTTTTCTTTTGTTTTGGTCAAATTCCACACTACTTCAAAGAGGGTTGAGAGGAGCAGGATGGAGGGAGGATGGCAAAGCCAAATCTACTGTGGCCACCTCACCACTAAGGATTTGTGTGTGAGGGGAGCTGCAGCAGCCACGACTGACAAACCAGTACCCATAGAGCAAACTGCTGGGAGTGGAGGAGTGTTACAGAGCAAAAACGAGTTGCTGTTCAGTTAAATTGGTTCTTGTCCTAATCCCTTGGCCAAGAAGGAAAGTAGACCTGAAAACTGAGTCAGCTTTTGACAGTGTCATGTCTGAAAATACAGCCCAGGCCAGAGCCCTCAGTTAGCACTGGCTCTGGGGCCAGCCAGGCACACTCCTGATGGTGTCCTCTTTTTGCCATGGGTCTCTTACTTGCATATATTTTTTCCTAAAGTGTGAGAGCTGATGCAGAGAGATGCTCTGCACCTAAGTGAGCACAGAGTGGCCAGTGGTCCTTAGCAAACTCTGCTGAGGGAATTGGCATTGCCCAGCCCAGGTATTGTAGTGCCTTCTCCAGCACTGCTGGGGCCTGTCATTAAAAATAGGGAGAGCACTAAATGAGCAGAACTGTTAGTTTAATTGGAAATGTCACTTTGTGGAGTTGCTAGATGAAGCTTGGTTGCAGGATGACTTTGAAAACAACCGAGCTCAATGGTTTGAGTCCTGTGGTTATTGTTGGGGCCATCAGCTGGTTCCCCCCACTGATGTGTTTAATATGGCCTTATTCTCTCCTTCAGTGACTGCACATTTGACCAAGGCATAGCAGGTCCACAACTCATTTGCTTTTTGGACTAAACTACATTTCACATTTATAATTCCTTTATCACAGGAGGCAGCATTAATTTCCTTACTGTCAGAAATGAACACTTAACTTGAGAAATGCCAGCAGCCATGTAACTGGAGCAAGGTGTTTTCAGCCAGCTCACTTTGCTAGTGGTAGCACCTGCTTTCTTCATTGTCACTAACTACATCCTAGATGTAGATTTTGGAGTTGCATTCACTTGCAGCAATTCAGAAGTTTAGTAATTCAAAGACCATCAGATGCTGTGATGTGAACAAAGTACAGGGCAATGCCTTCCCTTTGTCCCCCTGTTCTGCAAAACTTGCTCAGGTTTAAAAAAAATGAAAGCCACCAAAATAGCAGACATTTGCCATGTCAAAGCCAGTATATTTTTTGTTTTCAAATAAAAGTAAACTTTTTCTTGTGCAAATGAAGCATTATACATTTTTTTGTATTTGTAAATCTGGGGAAGCATTAAAGAGTCATCTCTGTTACGAAGGGACAAGTCATTGCTAGAGTGAAGGGGCTTACCTTCCTCATGTTTCATTGTAATGTTTGGTGTATATATTTGCACATTAAACTGTATCTTTTTTCTAATAAATTAATATAAAAGGTAGCTGTGATCTGTAATTATTTTGGTAAGTGAAGGTGCTCATGGGATAAGCTCCCACATCTTTCATTTAATGCTTTTTCCATTTTTAAATTCTCTTATTAGGCAGTGACTTGTTCATATAAAATATTTAGATACAAGTTCAAACAAATTTGCAAACAAATGTCATATGCCTGGGGAGATTATTTGCAGAATAACAAAGAACTGTGAACTTGTGACTTGGACTCACGTCTGTGTCCTCCTGGGACAGGGTAAGCTGCAGTTCCAGTCCCAGCCACAGCTCCTGCTGCCACAGCCAAGGGGCAGGAAGGGGACACAGCTCCTGACCAACCATGTAGAGCACAAGCACAAATTTATTCAGCACATGCTCTGGACTTGGATACAAAGGCTAGTTGTTATTTAACCTGGTCTTTTAATTGCTCTGTGCTAAGCAGTGTAGTTGCTGGTAATGTAATTTCCACATGCAGCGAGCTAGGGATGTGGGATCCTTCAATGTGCACATCTTGGGATTTGGAAGATGAAACAAGGCAGTCCATGGGAGCAGAGCTGAGCAAGCCTTGCAGCTAACAAGCCAGGTAGTTTGGAAATGGTTTATTTATTGCTTCAGGCGAGTGCCAATTTTGGATCTGCATGCTTTGTAATCCGGCTGGAGATGCACCGTGGTGGATGGAGGGAGGTGTAGTGCTTAGAGAGCCCCTGATGGAAACTTGGCTGCACAGCTCAAGACACACAGACACGTGTGACTTCGATAAGCCTCTGCCTGCAGGCTTGATAGAAGGGAGCTCCGTGACATTTTGTGTTTGGTCTTCAAGGGAGGGCAGGTCAGACAAATGAAAGGTCAGATAAAGTCTGACTGACGGTTCACAGCTCCGTCAGCTCTGCCCAGCACAAATGGCAACAGCCCTTTCAGCAGAGAGCACTTCCCAGAAAAGAGACCTCCCTCTAATGCCCCTCCTCCAGAGCCTCGGAGGGAAACAACTGTGCCAAAAACCAACTGTATCAGCCCTGCCACCATGGAGTGAGCAGGAAGCTCTCAGACTTCTCACACCTCTGTGCAAAGTACCTAAGGGATTGGATAATAATAATAACAACAACAACAATAATAATAATGTGAAAAAACTGACAGCAAAATGTCTGGATATGTAAGCATACCCTCTATAGAGGCTGGCCTCTGTAGTTACATCTTCAATTTCAAACCACATCAAATACTTCCCTGAAGCAAAAGGCCACAAAGCAGCCAGACAGGTGACAAAACCAGGTTATCTTCATGGGGTGTGAAAAACAAACCTCTCCAAAAAGGCAGTAATTCCCCATCATAGAATCATAGAATATACCTTGAGTTGGAAAAGACCCACAACAAACACTGAAGTCCAACTGCAGGTCCTGCACAGCACAGCCCCAAGGATCACATCATGTACCTGAGAGCATTATCCAAACTCTTCCTGAGCTCTGGCAGGCTCAGTGCTGTGACCACTTCCTTACAGATGCTGCTCCAGTGCTCACCCTCTGGGTGAGGAACCTTTTTCTCATATCCAGCCTCTCAGCCCAGCACTTTTTTGTCTCCTTAACTCTTCTGGTTAAATTGCAATTGCTTTGGTCTTTTTTAGCCAGAGCTGCTCAGGAGAGCATCTGCCTTAGAAACAGGCATTTCTTCATGGTCCTTGGGCTCTGTATCAACTCAACACAGTAGTGGTGATATCTCATTTCTCTCCAGGACATCTCCAAGAGTTTTGGCAACAGAGCCATACTTTACTTACAATTTTTTGTGTGGCTTTTGCAGGACAGTGACTTCCCCCAGGCCAGTGGCAGTAGCAGAAACAACACTGAATTTGTGGGGTCTTAGTCCTGTACTTTTGCTAGCAACTTATGCAGGCTTCACACTGTGTTTTGACAGGTCTTAAGATCTGCATTTCCCCATCAAACAGCATCTAAAGCTCCTCTTCCAGTTGTTTAGGGCAGAGAGTGCAGAGGGACTCAGCTATTGGGTTATACATATTTATGGGAGCACACTGGGAGCCAGGGGTATCACATCCAGCAAACAAAGGTTGCACTGGCAGAGGCTCAGCCCATTCCCACCTGGGGAGCTGATCCCAGGCCCTGTTGTAATGCAGGAGCGAGCAGGGAGCAACTCAACCTTTCATTCACTGTCCTGTTTTGTTCCTCTTTGATTTTCCTTTCACATCTGATTTTAGCATAAGCTCATTGTTAAACAGCCCCAACATCCTGCTCTGACAGCTTTGGGAACTTGGCATATCCATCACTGTGTAAGAGCCTGAAAAACTCTTGCTCTCTGGTGGGCTCACACTGAGGGCCTTAAAGCTTTGAGCAATTTGAGGGGGTGTTTTCATGGCATGTGTTTTTGGTGGTTGGTGCAGTTCAGTTTGCTCCTTCGTTCAAAAATTCCATTCTTTGTCAGGAGCTCAGCTTCTTGGAATTGCCTCTGACTGTGCTGCTATCCATGGCTGGCTTTGCTGCTGCTGCTGTCATTTCTTAGAATCCTTCCCAGCATGAGCAGCATGGAGGTAACCTGCTCTGTATTTTCCCCCAGAAGGGAAAAACCACAGACCCCTCCCATGAAGCATCCTTTCTGCCACCTACTCCAGGACACTGTCACTCTGCCAGCATCTTGGTTTTCTCTGGGAAGCCACAGAATGTTTTATAGAGTTACACAACAGTGAAAAGGACAAGACATCAAATAGAGGCAGCACTGGCAGGTGTCTGCAAGCACTTGAGGAGGTGCCAGAAGGCAAATAGAGCTCTTTCCTTTAAATTTCCAGATCAGAATTCAGGACAAGCTTTAAATGCAACCTTTTATGCAGCCTGAAAGTGAGAATTCCTCTACAGAAAGACATGGAGGATTGAGCAACACAGGAATTCATTAAATCCCCGAGGTCTCCATAACTCTTCCATGCCTCTGTTTAGCATTAATGTGGCTTTCAGGAAGCAGCCAGCTTATCAGGCAAAGGGACACAAAGTTTCCAGAAGGAGTCCTAGCAGGGCTTGTGTGCCCCTACTGCAGTGGCATCCAGCGGAGATCCCTGCCAGCAGCCCCAGTCTGACACTGAGCTGTTCCCCTCACACCTGAGCTGCCTGAGGCCATGTCCTGCCAGGGGCTGGTGACACAGCTGTGCCCAGGTGCAGGCAGCCCCAGGAGGGCTACAGGGACAGACTGACCCTCTCCTGCCTCCTGCTGCTGCTGCTTCCCCTGGGAAGCAGCCTCACCCCCACAGGGCTGTGCCCAGGCCCTTGGGGCCCCAAAAATCCAGAGGCTGAGAGATTTGCCATTGGCCATAGGAGCAGGTGACTCAATCAGTCACATCACAGGGTGTGTTCATTCATATGAACAATTTATTTTAAAGCACTGAGCAAGCCCAGTGTACTGACGCTGGCAAATGAAGTTCCCCCAAAATGTTAAGGGCTTCCCAGAAGAAAATTTATCTGGCTTTTGGTGTAAATTTCATCCACGGAGATGAGGCAGGCAGCAGGACAGCAAGGCAGGCTGTTTACAGTTCAAAACAAGAGATGTCTTTTTAACAGTGTTTTTAAAATAAAAAATAGAAGATTCATCATTTCTTTGGTTTAACTTCCTCCACAGTTAGTCAGAAATCATCAGGAAATGGCACCGAAGGAAATCCGTCCCGTTCTGCCTGGTCAGCACAAGGAATGTGCTCACCCCAGGACAGTGGCGGGGGGGCTCTGCCCCTTCAGAGCTGAGCAGTGCACCAGAGACAGCTCAAGAGTGAACTTGCATGACATGTAAAAACAAAATGACAGGGAGAAAAAACAAAGTTGGATTTCCACAATCAGCACGCCCAGAATCAGACTTTTGCACCAAATTAAAATTTGGAAGAGCCAGAAATGTCAGTAATTCTTTTTTCCATGTTTATATATGGGGGAAAAACCCCCCCCCAAACCACACACTTTACCATCTATACACTTCTTCAGACTTTTCTCTAAACAGCTCTGACTGTTAAATGATACCCAAGGCTCAACAAATAGGTTTGTTTCTACTGCAGACCTGCCTGTCTCTCTGTGCTCCTCTCACCAGTGACCTCACCATTAATCCTTCCACAATCCACAGCTGGACTGGAAAGTGCTTGAATGTACTTTTTTACCTTCAGCCTCTGTGGATCAAGTTGGGAGGAAAGGGTGTTTTGGTGTTATTCCATCAGCTTTGGTTACCTGTACATTTGTGGCTGCAGAACAGAGATGTGTAAGTGAAAACACCATCCTTTTCCATTGGCAATGTAACGTTAATCCTCCTAAAGAGCTCTTGCTAACTCTGCTGACCACAGTTCAGTGGAAGAAACAGAGGGAGGAGCACATAAAGTGGCTGGTCTGTACTGAGAGGAGGTGAGAAACAGATGTGCAGGGGCTGGGGGTGAAGAGAAGAGCTGCTGTATCCATGACGTTTATTTCCACCCTGCAGGCGAGACATTGCGTAGAAAAGGTTGAGTCAGTGAAAACCCCCAAACCTCATTTTTACAGGCTAGTACAAAGTCTGTATCTTTTCTAGAAACAGATCACAGAATCACAGAATAAGTTGAGTTGGAAGGGACCCACAATGATCATTGAGTCCAACTCCTGCCCCCGCACAGGACCATCCCCCCGAGTCACACCATGTGACTCTGAGAGCATTGCCCATGTTTCTGCTTAGAACTGTGCCTGCACCACATCATTCCATAGCAGTGATATGGCTCTTCCACCACTCTTTAGCTCTCTCACTTGTGCTTCCCCTGAGGAGACAGGCACTGCCAGGCTCACCCTCATGGCCTCTTTGGTGTCACAGAGAGCAGAGCCTGACCCATGCTGGCAGGTCTCCAGGCTGCTCTAAAACAGATACAGAAAATACTCTCTACAGACAGAAAATCAGGTGTGTCCCAGCCTGTATCCAAAGTGTACACTCAGAAAGGGAAAATAGCTCTGAAATGCATGTTGTGTTTTGCAGGATTATTTTTGCTATGGGTGCCTTTGATCTGCTTCCCAGGGAAGCAGCAGGTTCAAGGAGCTCTGTGGCATAAGGAATCCCCTGAGGTCCCTCTGCCAGGGCAAGGCTCAGCATGGAGCCCGTGCCTGGCTGTGGGATCAGCTCTGTGTGCCCACCAGGCTCCAGCATGGGGAATTTGCTTTGCTTGTGTAGAAGCCCTGTGCAAGCTCCTTTTGCTCTGTGGATCTAGAGGAAAACACACCCAGCTGCTTGCACCCTGGGGAAAAGTCTCAGTCTTGTACCTGGGGGAGGGAAACCTGCAGCCTCAGGAGGAGGCAGAAAAAATCATATTCCACCAGAAGCCTTGCCTACAAGTACTGTACCTTAGCAGCTGGTGGAATGTTCTTTGTCAACAACCTTTTAACTCTGAATGGTCAGAAAATCAGATTTCTCTGGTAACTCTGACACTTGCACTGCAGCCAAGCAGAGCCCTCTGCTTGGAAACGCTGACGCAGAGGCTTCCTGGTGCTGCAGAGCAGCGGTCAGTGTGAGATGGGATCAGTAACTCCAGCCCAGGGTTGAGCAACCTGTTTGTAAAATTGTGATCTGGCCATTTCCCCAGGGAGGTGCTCGCTTCCCCTCCCCACCAACCCCCCCAGTACAAAGGGCCAAGGGCAGGGCAGGCAGGGGAAACCCAGGGAGGAAAGCTGCAAGGCACAGGGTGAGACAGTGCTGAGCAAAATGCAAACCCTCCTCTGCTGTGCCCAATGCCTGCCTGCTGCTTCCACTGGGAGATTACAGCCCAGGAGACTCCACTGCATTCAATCCCACTTTGGTTGGCAGCAGCTTTAGGGTGGGCACAGGGTGTCCAAAGATGTCTGTGGCTACATGGGTAGCAGCTTAGGGGAACAAAACTTCCACATCCCAAACAATCACCTTTTATTTTGGCTTGGAAAGTATGCAAATATCTGTTCTTCAGAAGGTCTAGAGATAATCCTTATCTGCTGTTCACATCATGTGTGGCCTGGCAGCCCTCACTCAAACAGCAGAGGGGAGGAAAAAAGGAAAATACTTTGGTGAAAGAAAGCACTTGGTGCTGGCAAAGACTTTCAGTAGTCATGGAATATACTTTGTGCTGTGATTGCTTTTTTTTTAATAACCAGCCATGGTGATGAGCTCCCCCACTTTCTGCTTAAGCAATAGCCCCAGTGGTGGCTGTGATGGGTTTGGACTCTGGGAAGACAGATAACGTCAGTAGCTAAGGGCCTTGCTCAACAGCTGAGGGCTGCCTGGGCATGTGCCAACCAAAATATAGCTGGTATGTAAATATGACCATAAGTCAGTCACTCCATAAATAGCAGGCTGCCCAATGCCTGTTGAGGTCTCCTGCATCAGAGCAGGCTGCAGGACTAGAGCTGCCCTTGAGCAGGAACACCTACTCCTCGAGGCTGAGAGAATCCTTGTCACATCAGATGAAGTGAATTAGGAATAACTGTGCTGAAACTTTGGTATTTTAGCTAAGTGATACACAGAATTGGTTGGGCACGTACAGTTCTTCAGACCTAAGCCACTGACCAAGTTTGTGTCTATGTCTGGATACAGCTGCACAGACTCCCCTGAGAAAGGAGTTCAGAATGCAAGGAGTCCCTCTGGAATCTTGTGTCTCAACAGGAGGGCCTCCCTGACACTTCTGGCTGACCTCTCCTCTCTGCAGTAAGTAGTCAAGCATACCTTGCCATGTTGCTACTTCTCTCTTGCAGGTGAAGTGTGTCACTCCATCCGTGACACAAACCTGGGAAGCATCACAAGGCAAAGCCAGAGGGGACGGAGGGCCAGTGGATTTCTTTGGCCAGTATCTCTCTCTTCCTTGCAGCCAAGACCTGGGGGTGCAGGTGAGCCCAAATCCAGCCTCTGCTGCTGTCAAGGCAGAGAAGAGGAGCAGCTTCCACTGCCACCTTAAATGCCAATCTTCCATCTTAACTTGTGAATCCTTTCAGGGGGAAGTGGTCGATCTCAAGCTGTTGTTTGGAGTCAGCTTCATGGAAGTCTCCAAATAGATGTTACGCCTCAGTGCTGAAGAAGGCATTTCTTAGGAAAATAAACAAAACACTGTTACCACAGACCACATTTTGTTGATGATGGTACTGAAGTGGATGGAGTTCAGCTGTATTTCTCCTGCTCCCTGCACACCCACGTGTGCCCACAGCAGAGGGAAACAAGTCCAGCAGTAACTGGTGGAGCCTTGGGAAAAGCTGAGGGGAAATGCTGGACTCAGGCCTTCAAGTTAAAGCAATTCACCTGGATTACTTCTCATAAAAGGGCATTTTTCATCAGCTGCTTGGTAACAAAGTCAGTTGAGATGCTGTTTTGGCTGATGTTAAATTGGCTGTAGAATCATTGCTGCCCTTGCCTGTTCCCAGCCCCACAGTGTCCACTGCCAAGGTCCATGACATCCAGTCTGCTTCTACCAAGGCTGAGCAACCCAACTCTTGGATTTAGCAAAGCCAGAATTTCTGGTATGGGTTGTTGTTTGTGACACCAAGTTAGACACACAGGACAGAGCTCAAGGACACCCTTCAGGCAGGGCTTACCTCCTCCTCCCCACGTCTCAGGCTGTCAGACACCTTCCTTATGTGCTGCTTCTTCACTTCACAGCCCATCTGAAAGACTCCCAGCCCTGAGGGGCTGCCAGTGGAACAGTACATGCTGGAACTGAAAAGCAAGCAGACCTCTATCTGTATAAAAGATTTTTATCTCTATAATGTGTATCTATATATAGCTTGAGGACACATCTATGTATATAGTCTCAAGAAGCAGAAGACATCTGTCTCTTACACTGGGACACAGAGGCATGTGGGGGCTGGCCTGGAGCTGCACTGTTCCTGAGGGAAGAGCAGAGTTTCCATTTCTATGTCTGCCTGGGTGCCCAGTGCCTGCTCTGCCATGCCTGTGCACACCAAAACCTGGGAGGCCATGCCCACCCCAGCAGCTGCCTGTGCTGACTGGGAAAGGGACAGGAAAATGCTTGTTTTCTCTGTCACCTCCCCCGTGTAGAGCTGCGCAGGGGCAGTGTGACCACCATCAGCTGCTTGTGCTGTGACAGGGATGATGCAAAACTCCAGCCATGGTGACTTCAGTTTTCAATTGCGTTTATTGCTATGGGAAATGTGCTCTCTCATGCTCTCAGTGAAATGTGGATCTGAGCCCACGTTGTGGCATCTGGGGTCAGGCTTTTAAGGGTCAGTTAGGACAAATAATGTGCAGCCACCTGTAACAACTCTGCTCCTGGTCAGGTCAGTGAGGGATGACTACAGCCAGGTTCACTCATACCAGTTCCCATGCTGTCTGTGGGATCCATTGCAATATTGGTCATGGGTTTTGGCTAGAAGTGGCCACTACTGCAGAACTGGGATGGCACTGGTGACACCAACTCTGCAGCTCCTCAACACCAGCAGTGCCAGTGCTGCTGTCACAGCCTTCTGGCACACGGCAAGACAGAGGTGTGAGCACTGCATGAGCTGGAAATGCCTTGGTGCAAATAGCTCCCCTCCAGTGTCTTGGGCTCCTTGTCCCAGGGAGATAACCAGCAGTATCTGGCTGTGCCCAGGCAGAGCAGGGTGCACTAGCCACAGGGTGGGAACCTGCCAACACCCAGAGGCTTTAAGGTGGAAGGGCCCCAAGCTGCACCATGGCTGTCCACTCCATGACAGTTTTGTATGCAAGAATCTTTGCAGTCCCTGTTTTTGTGGTTTTTGCCATGTTTTACCTTCTGAAGCAGGCAGAAAACTGTCCATGTTAATGTAGTTGTCTTTACCCTCTGGCATGGGCACTTCTGTGTTTGCTGGATGGTTCCCCAGACACCCCATGGTGGGTGGTGTTCCTAGGCCAAACTCAGGGATATCCAAGCCCCAGGAACACAGCACCCATCACAGTTAATCCTGGTCTGATGTTGGCCCATTGCCCCCCACTCCACACCCAGGACCTCCAGGGGTGGGGGGCACCCTGGTGAAGGATGGCCCAGCTGATGGTGTTTGCAGTGAACATCCTCTCTGGCTGCCTCTGCAGCCCTCACAGCCCCATGCCCTTCTCAGTTGCTGCCTGAAGAAGAAAGTGATGCCATTTCCTTCACGAGCTCCATTCACAGGCAGCCCTGCTGTGGCCATGCTGCCACTATCAGTTCTCAAGTGGGGTTTTGCTGCTCCCCCCATGCAGGGACACTGTGGCTTTCCTGGGGATGAAAGAGGGGACACAGAAACCATCATCACCTTCTCTGGTGCACCTTCTGCTGGGTGCAGAAAAAGACTCTTTCCATGACACTGCAGAGCCCAGTGCCTGTGACTGCACTGCCCTGAAACACCAACCCCACCACTGTGTGAGGAACAGAAGGCTCATCCATCACTAAGATGGTGTGTGTGCTTGCATACTAAACCCCACACTTGCATTCATCCGAGAAAAAACCTACCAGAAGGGGGGATTCATGAGGGGTTGCCAGTACTCCCTTTCCATTTTTGCTGATTAATTTTATACACAGAAAGAGAATTCTTGCAAAAAACAAGACTGAGGTTGTGCTGTGATGTTTAAGGGTGTAGGGATGATAAAACCCAGGGGAAGAGGGGATATTGTTGAACAGGCGTGACAGTGTAGCTGGAAACCAAGCAAATGGCTTTTCAGCAAACAAATGTCTCTGTCAATGCCTGCACACTCTTTCAGCCTGCACAACCTTAACACTTCAAAAAACAATAGGAGCCAAAGCAACTGATTGTAATGCAAAGGCCATTTCATAGCTGGGTAAGTAATAACAACGGGCAGCTAATAAACATTTTAATTTTAGCTGATCACAAAGAAAGGTGAAATAAACCCATGCTTGCTGAGAGCAAAGCATGTGCAGAGGCTTGTGCTGTTAACTTGTCTGTGTTCCACACTTTGGAAATGTGCATGAAATTTGGCCACAGGGCTTTCAGCAGCAGCCAGAGAATCCTTGTGCCAGCTGCTTATGGAGCACAGGGCACTGTCCTGTGCTCAGCATTCTCGTGCCCTGAAACATGTCCAGCCCATTACATTATTTTCCCTCCCAGGCAATGGGGTGGATAACAAAACTTCACCTCCCCAGCGATGCTACCTAGTGAAACCAGTATTTTATAGCTGTTACTTGGTACACCCATTCTCACCTCTGGGATGATGATGGCTTGTGTAGAAAGAAGGGAAGAGCACAGAAAGGAACGTGGCACTCTCTGCTTGGCTGACTTTCTAAAAATACCATGCTCAGCTCTCTCATCTGCACGCTCAGCACAGCAGCTTCTCCCAACCCTGCCAGGCTGATGGGATCTGATTTTCAATGTTTTCCTGTAAGATCACACTCCACCCATCCTCTCCCCAATAATTCTTGAGCCCATTGCCCACCTTTTTTTCAAAGAAGTAAATGTCTTGCTTGCAAATTTTGTGAGAGCAGGTAATTAGGCTGGAAAAAAAACAAAAGAGGCAAGAGAGTGAATTAAACCCTGGGGAAAAAACTTGACTGGGAGTCGGTGGCTATTAGACACCAGAAATCACCAGAAAATCCACTCTTCACTTCAGGTTTCTCTCTCATGTGGATTCACTGGTGCTTAATAAAGCATGAACTTCCATTTGAGTTTTTCCTGTGGTTAGAACATTTGCAATGTGTGGCTTCTCTGATGTCTTTCAAGCAACAGAGTTGTGCTGCAGCCTTGGAGAACTCAGTCTGCCAGTCCCCCAGCATAAACCCATAGAAAATTATCCCTTCTTTTATCTATTAGTTCTGTGGCACATGGGGCTGCTTGCTAGTTGCAGCATTTCCCACAGAACGGACAAAAGGACAAGTGGCAAAGGCAGGTTGTGTACAGGGGGAGCCACTCCATCTGACAGTACCTGCTGCAACACCAGCTCAGGCTCCTTCCTCCACTGTGACCAGCCTCTCTTCTGTCTCTAGAGCCTCTCAGTTACCTCTGTGAACACCCAGTTTTGGTTAAATTCTTAGTGCTTGTGCTAAATTCTAAATTCAAGTATCTTTATTTCGTTTATTTCAGTTTGTATAAAAAAAAATTAGTCCCACATGCAAAAAAAATCCATCTCTTGGACAATTTTGAAACCACCGTGTTTCGATGTCATTGACTTGGTGCTCCTTCTATCAGCAAGGTATTGCAAACAAGCATTTCAATTTCAAAATACTTGTAATGCTACTGTTTGCATCTAATTCTGTGTCTCCCTTTCAGGACCAGATTTTCAGACGCTTGTGAGCACTTATAACACAGTGAGATGCCTTGATGGCATCTCACAAGTGCCTAAGCTCATTTATCCCAGCCTTTTTCTGGTTTGTTCAGGGGTTTTTTTTGCAACTCGAGATAAAAGGTATGTGCTGCCCTTATCTTCCATTTCACTGACACTCTTAAGGAACTGAAATGGAAGATTTTCCTTTACAAGCATCTGCAGCTTTGTCCCTCTTTATTCCTGCTTAGCCAAATGTCTCATTTTTATTGTTATTTTTTGTTCCCATTTATTTATTTGATATGAAACTAATGCCTGATGTGCTGTAATTTCCAGGAGTGCTTTAAACTGATTTTAATACAAGATTGATTTCCATTGGCAGTGTTATATTTTTTTGGAGGCTGTGCTGCTAGCTCCTTCCTCTGTTGCCATAGCACAGCCCCTCCCCACACACACACTCTCCCCAGATCCTTTTCCCCAAGCCAGGTATGCTCCTGCTCCCTGGCAGGGACGGAAACATTGGGAATCTGCTTTGGTCCACAATTTGTATAATTTTATCAGGCTGATGATTTTAGCTTTCTTGCTTCTGCAGGTTTTATTTGGTCTATAGTTAAAATGATGAGTGTAAAAGTAGGGAATGGCTCTCCTGGTCCTGGCCAAGGGTTCTCCAAGCTGCAGTCTCTGAGGTTTCCAAAACAGCTCCAGCACCTGCCTCACACCTTGTCGCCTCTCACAGACAAGCCCCTGGAATGAATACCAAGGTGATGGAAACAATGAATGAATACACTGGTCATCTGTCAACCCAAACCCTCTGAAATGTTTGGAGCACGGCAGCCATGCCATTTCCTCAGGTGACAATTACACTTCCTTAAGTGTCTGCTAACGCCAGCAGTGACTGTATCAGAATTGCCCAGTGTACACACACACACACACACATAGAGATATATATACAGGTCTGGAAAATAAACAAGGTTGTCCTGGGACAGTCCCAAAACCAAAACTGAGCCCTCTCCCCTTAAACTAAGACTAATCTTCCAAGCCTAAACCTCGATCCTAAATTTGTCTGAGATACCATACTCAGTTCCTGCTTTTCAAAACCCTTCTCATAAACCTACTCAGGAAGTAACAGACCAAACCAGAAATAATTATATTACACCAATTGCATCATATTGTAGTATTTATTTTGTTTTTCCTTTTAAAAAAACATTGAATTGTGATGTTAAGCAGAGAAGTCAGGCAAAGGAGACTTCCATGAACCTTGGTCGATTGCTCAGTAGGTGGAACCAGAACAGCTTCTTCACCAAATAGAAGCTCTTTCACAGGGAATTACGTCAGAAATAAATCAGAAATCTCAAATCTGTTGTTATTGACAGCCACACACCTGCAAAGAACACAAGGAGCCTAAGGGCAGGAACAGCAACCAGCTGCTGCAATGGGAGCCATGGGAGTTCTGCCTTTCTGCCTCCCAGCACATTTTGCAACTGTGGCATAACTCCAGATTTTTTCCTTCTTTTCTTTCTTTTCCTCTTTCTTTTTGCTCTTCTCTATACAAAGCCAGCAATTTAAAAGCTCAAACTTCAGCAGTCAAGTTTGAGAGGCAGAAGTTGGAGATGGCTGGGAAGAGAAGAGAGAGCTCCCAGGGCCAAGTCCTGCCCCAGTCACTGCTCCTCAGCAGGGGCTGAATGGGAGGGACAGAGGAAGTGAGACCTTCTTCCCTCATGTGACAGGAGAGGTGACAACCAGTGTGTGGCTTTCAGCACTCCTACACTGTTCAGCCTAAATGTCATGTCTGCAGGGTGCTTGGAAAAGGGGCTTAAAGGCCCGGGGATTGTGTACAGTTTTTGCATCTTGTGGACTCCAAAACCAGCCCTGAGACAAACCTAGTCACTACTCAGGGACTCTTGAGGTGAGGTCCTGGAGGAAGGGGCCCGTGATCTGATTTTCTTATATTTTGCAGTTTTGCAAGGTTTGAATGAATGCAGCTATAGAGAGTCCCAGTTCTGGAGCTCAATTTCTTATCAACATTTTACAACTCTGAGAGAGGGAAACAAATATCTTTAAAAGAGACTGGCAGAATATGGTACCCATAAATCCAAGCTGGACAACAGTGTGTGGAGTTTTTCCTGTCATGTCTCTGTTCAAGTAAGAATTAGTTAACTAACACTGAAACTCCTTCTGGTATTAGGCTTTTTAGATGATGCTGATGCCTTGTTTCTCTCCCAGAAACCTTCTCATCCAATTTTAACCACACCTGACAGCAGAAAAGATCCCCAAAGCACTCTGCTTTGGCAAAGATCATGGAAAAGTGGGAGTCAAGAACTCTTGGTGCCCCTGTATAGAGAAAGGCAGGGACAAGGATTCACTCATTGTTCATGACTGGAGTGCTGGATCAGGAAATCAGCCTCAAGCCCCATCTCAGCCCCCTGGAATCCCATCTCTGCTGCTGCCATGGTTTGTTTCCTTCCCTTGAGGGCAGCGTGGACTTGAGGTGTTTCTCAGACACTTCAGTGCCTGAACTGTGAGAGAAGCAGCCTTGTTTACAGCTCACTCCTCCATGCAGATATCTGACTGGCCACCAGGAAAAATGCTAATGACAATATTTTAACTCTCCTGGGTTTAAACTGTGATTGAGCAAGCTTGAATAAATTATAATTTCAGATCACAATCACAGTATTAAAAAAAATAATTGAGTTATTATTTTTTATCTCAACTCTATCAGCAAAACAACAGCCTCCAGTAAGGTAGGTTCTGCTCTATTTTGGACTCAGTGCTACTGAGCAGATGGTATTTATTGACAAACCTGCTGCTAAACTGTTTGCATTCCCAGGGCTGTAGGTAGAGTCAGCCCACAGCACACTCACTACTCATTGGTAAAATACTCATTTCCCTGGAAAACCATCTGAGTCATTCAGCCATGGCAGAAGCCCAGAACAATCCATTCCCTCCACTGCCACTATCCCCAAGCACTATTTATATGCATCCAAGCCTGGACCACATTCCCTGTCTGATGCCTTCATTACCTGCCCTGTAGTAAACAGAAGGCAGCAAAATGAATGAGATGTAAATTGTACATATAATTTCCACTTTTCATCTTTACTAAAATGATCTAAAGCATGGCTGCAGGAGGGTGGCCACGAGCAAGTCTTCTTGCATTAGCCTGGGCAGACATCAGGGCCTAAAGGACAGATTCCTCCTCCAAGTAACAAGGGACAGGACAAGAGGAAATAGCCTCAAGTTGTGCCAGAGGAGGTTCAGGTCTGATATTAGGAACAATTTCTTTACCAAAAGGATTGTCAAGCATTGGAACACGTTGCCCAGGGCAGTGGTGGAGGCACCATTCCTGGAGATATTTAAAAGCTGTGTAGATGTAGTACCCGCAGACATGGTTTAGTGGTGGCTGCGGCAATACTGGGTTAATGGCTGGGCTAATGATCTTAAAGGTCGTTTCCAACCTAAATGATTTTGTGATTCTACCTGCAGCTATCCAGGAGGTGCACAGGATGGCCTGAACCCAGGGCAAGTCAATGCACTGACTGAAGAGGGACATTGGAACTCAGATTTGGGTCTGACCAGCATATGGAGTAAAGACAGAGCCATGGCTAAGGGAAACACTCAACTCAGGCACTTTTATGTGGAATTTAGGCTTTCTGAAACAGAACAAAATAAGTGAGTCCCTTGCTGGGGAAGGAGGTAGCACAGAATGGCTGCTGTGCTTCAGCTCACATCCTCCTTATTGCAAAAGAACTTCCCTGTTTAGACAGGCCCAAAGAGATGTAGACATTTGTAATGTGTATTTAATCTTTCCATCTCTCCTTTTCTTACTGTTTTGATGTTCCCTCAGGCTTTGAAGATTGAAGATCACTTTTTTCCTCAGAAATTACAAGCCTTAAAACAAAAATAAGGCAGCTGGAAATTGCCTGCTGCCAGTGAGACTGAAGAGCTTGTAACTTTTCCCAGCACAGGAAATGTTCAATAATTTAATATCAGTGACCATGTATTAATGGATTTATGCCCTTAGGTCTATAGAAATCCTTCATTCACAACATTACACACCCCAGTTCATTCACTAATATTTGTTCAGTGTTATTGTGCTTTTCAATGGTATCAAAAGAAACATCTCTGCTGCTGACCCTGCTCGCCTTTGTTGTTCTCTTTACATTTATTGGGTCTGGCTGGAATGGAGTTGATCTTCCCCATAGCAGCCCTCATAGGGTTGTGCTGTGTACTGGTATTCAATTTAATTTTTTCCCCATCCCTCCAGCTTATAGTAAAAACAGGGTGGTCTTGATGAAGGAAAATGATTGACATTTGACTCTATTGATTCAGAAGGCTGAACAATTTTTTTATTAAAACTATACTATATTACATTACAACTATATTAAAGAGAGATACTATACTATATTATATTATATTTACTACTAACTCAAAAACTCATGACTGTCTGCAGACTGACAGTCGACACAGTTTGGACTTGATAGGTTAATTAACATAAACAATCTCTACTAGAATCTAATTACTAAATTCTTTCAGGTAAACAATCTTCTTAACACATTCCACATGTGCAAAACAGTGCAAGTAGAGATAAAAATTGTTTTCCCTCTGTGCTTCTCTAGGAAAAAACCTGAGAGAGAGAATTATGTCCAGAGAATGTGAATGCCACACCAGCTGAATATACAGATGGGCTCATGATCAAGGAGGGGACCTGACCATGGAGGCCATCACACTGGTCATTTATGGATGTGAAATGTGCTGCAATCAAGCCAGTTAAATCCCCCTGGCAGAGAGGGTGGTGGCTGGGTTTTGTATGGCAGGTCCTGGCCATGGACTGTTCTGGACATGGCCACAAAGACGCCAAGGAGAGTGCTCCATACTCACCACAGTGGGAACAACCACCAGGAATGAACTGGGCTGAAAAAGAGTGAGTTTCACAAGGAATTGAGTGACTGCAATGATGACACAAACCAAGCTGGTGTTGATCCACACACTGCTTCTCCTGCCCTGAGCACCCATCTTGAAAGATGGGCTCAAACTATAGCCTGTTCTTATGAACATTTGGAGGAGTAGAGAAAACCCACAGACTGGGAGTGCCTGTTAAAGGACAGGGGACAGCAGTTAATGAGAATGTATAAACCTTTGTGCTGGGTACAAAGATGGTTTAAGTACGCAGCACAAGCTGGTAAGAAGATATTTCAGTAGTCCTTGTTCCCTGTCATGGTCCATAAGGAATATGCTGAAGCACCTAAGAAACACCCTCTATATCATACAAATATTATGAAAAGACAAAAGTTTTATGTACTAGTGAAATACACAGTACAGTACTTTCCTGCTTTATTGCTTTTACATGTGTACTGCAATAGCAGACGGTTGGTGTTGTGGCAGTCTACCCACATATTTATGGCATATTTCACTTTAGGGATAATGTAAGCAATACAGCTTTAATCAGCACCCTAAAATATGAGTTGACTGTCAGAAGCTGCTAGATTTTTGTTTATAACACTCATATTCAACTGCCTACTTTTTACTCTCCTTTTTGTATTTTCACTTCAAAGTAAAAATAACTATTGCCGTGTTCTATCATCTGTTTGTATGAGTGTTCACACTTATATTAGTGCACTATAAACACAGAAGTTAAAAAAATACTCCTCTGTGGAAGGGCCTGGGAAATGTTTGCTCTGACTGAGTAGTAGTGATGCTGCATTCTTTTGTCACAGTACGGGGTCTGGCTGGGATGATTTCCCTCACGGCAGCCCTCACAGGGTTGTGCTGGGTATCAGTAGCAGGAAAGGTTTTGAGAACCCACCAGTGATTCGGCTACATGTGAGTAGTGCTCCACGGCGTCCAGGCTGTGGCTCAGTCTCTTCTCCCAAGGCACAAGTGACAGGACAAGAGCAATTAGCCTCCAGTTGTGCCACGGGAGGTTTAGATTGGATAGTATGAAAAATTTCTTCACCAAAAGTGTTGTCAAGCCCAGGAACAGGCTCTGCAGGACAGTCGTGGAGTCACCAACCCTGGAGGGATTTAAAAGACGGGTAAATGTGGCACCACTTGGTGACAGGTTTTAGTGGTGGGCTTGGCAGTGCCGGGTTAAGGGTTTGACTCGATGAGTTCAGAGGTCTTTTCCAAACTAAATGCTTCTACAGTCCCTTGAAACAGGCTCAGCATGGGAGGTTAGGCTCTTTTTTTTCTTTTTTTTTCTTTTTTTTCCAGACATTGCTTCTGAAAGTAAAGTCTGCAAGAGAAAAGCAAGCTCATCATCACAAAAACTAGTGTAACCGCGTCTAGCAGGTGTCCCTGCCTATGGCAGGTAGGTGGAACTAGACTATCCCGGAGGTCCCTTCCAAGCCAAACCGTTGTGATCTGTGACGAAAATCTCACCTCCATCGTTCCCCCCGCAGCACGGCCCCGCTCCAGCGCCGGTGCTTGTCCCACGGCCTGACGGCCCGGCAGGTTCCTTTCCATCCACAGCCACCCACGAAACAAAGAGCCGGAGGGCAATTCCCTGAAAGGAGAATTGCCAGCTGGGGAGTGGCCTCGTCTCCCAGGCAGATAGCGACAGAACGGGAGATCATAGTCTCCAGCTGCACCAGGGGAGGTTTAGGTTGGACATTAGGAGGAATTTCTTCACAGAAAACGTGATTAGACATTGGAATGGGCTGCCCAGGGAGGTGGTGGAGTCACCGACCCTGAGGTGTGTAAGAAAAGACTCAGCGCCGTGGTGTGGTTGACATGGTGCTGTTCGGTCACAGCCTGGGATCAAAGATCGCAGAGGTCTTTTCCATCCAAGTTGATTCTGTGATTTTCCGGGGCTGGGGGCGGCGAGTCACGGAGCGCTTCGGCGCTGCAGGGGTGGGTCCCACCGCCCGCGGACACCTGAGGCCCGGCGTGGGGGGCGACCTCGGCTCCCAGCCCGCTCCCGGCCCCGTTCCGCTCCCGCTGCTCTCCCGGCCCCGACCCAGTGGGGCCCGGGCCCCGGCCGGCAGCGGCGGGGCGGGAGTGGGGCGGGCGCGCGGTCACCTGACGCCGCGACCGCCGCCATTTTGTCTGTGAGCGTAATGTGAAAGGGAAAGCCGGGGTGCACCCGCGGGCGGAGGCGGCAGCGCCGAGCGGGGCTGGGAGCCGAGCGATCACCGCCGCTCCTCCGCGGAGCAGCGGGAAGAGCCGCGGCGGCGGCGGCGGCGGCCGAGAGGAG
>VYZP01087333.1:0-15152 GCA_013400635.1 Hypocryptadius cinnamomeus | reverse complement strand
CATCATAATCCACACAAGAACACCTTCTTGGGGCTTCCAGAGAAAGCCTTAGTACAAATATATTAATTTAGTGATAGACACTTGGAAGGCCCAAGAGAAGCCCACAAAGAAACTGTTTAACTGTGGACTTTCTCAGTAGAAGGAGTTGATGCTTATTGTTAAGCATTTACAGGTCTCCTCTAGCTGTGCCAGAACTGGGACATGCATCTTGGCACTGAGGACTTGTCAGTCAGTCAGAGTCTAGATAGTTCCAGAGGTATTCCCTGACTGTTTCCCAAGCCCTTCCTTTCACTCTTCATAGCAGTGAGAAGTCACTGCAGAATGTGTTCTCATGTCACCTGCATTGCACAGAGTTTTCCCTTTCAAATGCAGAAGGTGAATTCCCATTCCTTCAGCAGTTAACACTGTAAGGAGTAGTCAGGCAACAATTTTTGTTCAGTATTTATAACTTTTTTTTCACGGTGAATTTGAAACCTACTACAAGGAAAAAACCAACTCACTTTCTACAAATAGTTCCTAGCAGCTGGAACAATGTCTCCATTTTCTTTCAAAATAGTAAATATTCCTGGAATCTGAAATACTTAATTAGAACTGCAGTATATTTAGGATATCTACGTTTTCAGGCACTTCTCTACTCACCATTCTGCAGTTGTTTGACTGGAATACAGTTTAATAATGCTTCCCAACACAAACCAAATGCCCACAAACTCATTATCAAAACAAAAGAACCTGGCTTCTGTTTGGGATTCCCATTGCATGGTAACAGATAGTATTAATAGCAGTACAGTAACAGAATGTGTAACAAAGACTCAGAGCAACTAATGTGATACATGCTTTAGTGGTGCAAGTAGCTCTAGTTTGCAAAGACTGCTCACTACAGTTAGCAGAACAAGAGACAATGGATCTAGAGGCTGAAGACCAAGCATGTCTACAGAGGCCTTTTGACCTATATATTTATTCATTCCTAATGCATTTCCTACAACATCACTGACATTTCCATCAGACAGAGCATAGTCTTCCTGTGTGAGCTGTGGCTTGTACCAAATTCCTATTGGCAAAGTCAATATGTAAACCTTCGTAATCTTCTGGCAAGACTTTCAGTCCTGAGGCTTGATTTACCAGGCCAAAATTTTCATTCCTATAGACCATAATTTTAACTAGGTTACAAAATCTTTTTTTTTTTTCTCTCAGATATTCAAAAATCAGGTTCTTTAGTCTCCCTTTTTCAAGATAAGGCAAAATGTCCTTTGCATTTGATTTTCCCCTTGTCTCTTGTATTACTCATGATGTTAAGCCTAAATGTAAGATTATCACCTTTAGAGGCAAAGACCAAGTATTAAATCTTTGAAGCACAATGAATCCTAATTAGGTATAATCAATAATAATTATAGTTGTGTAATGGAAAATAGGAAGGTGAGGAAAAGGAAATGGCTGAGATCATAATAATTACTTTCTATTAGGACTGGCAGGGAAAACTAATGTGAGAAGCTGGTCACCTGAGAAAACAGATACCTATTTATTTGGGTTTTCCTTGGAGTTGAAATAGCTAAGTTAAAGTATACCAAGTATACACTAAACGTGATTTATAACTTTAACAAACTCTGGAAGCAGAGTGCACTACGTGTATCTCTGGAGGGGTTGCTGTGGTAACCTCTTTGGAACGCAGCAATTACCGCCTACCTGGCAAATTGGAAGTGTTACATTCCTCTGCTAGTAATCCACTCCTCCATTTAGCCAGAGGTCAGGGAGGAGAAGGAGGTGACTCTCACAGAGAGAACAGTCAGAGCCAGAGAGCTTTCTGCCAGAAGGGCAAAGATGCACTAGGTGTTAAGCTCACAATATAAAACAGGGAGTATATGGAATATATGGAACATGAAAGACTGTTATACCCATGAGATACAAAATAACTTGGACAAAACTAGAAACTGAGCTCCATGACACTTGTGATCCAATGTTTTATGTTCCTAGGGAGTGCAGGTCTAGGCCACTCCTGGTCTTCAGTGGGATTTTTTTGTTAGGATGGTTCCACAGAGAAGCTGCTGACCATTAAGATTGTTGTGGGTATAGAATCCCTCACCGCTGGGCTAGACCTGTAGTGACTGGGCACACAGAGAGCCAGGGTAATCAGGTACTGTGTAACATGTCCCACAGATTAAATTTGAAGTCTTCTAATTTTTGCTCTGCACTAAGAGTCTACTGCCCTGACTTCTTAGGGCCATCAGACCACTACAATCAGAGGACTTCTGCTCGTGAGGACTGACGAATAAGTTTTCTTGGGTTCCTCCAATCTGATGGTCCATCTACTAAATAAATTCCTTACAGAATGCATTATTTTTTGGTGATACATTTGAACAGAATTATGATACATAATGTTACTCATGGAGAAGTATTAATTTACTCTAATCCATTATTATAAAGATCTTCAAGCTTAGTATGATGCTATCCTCAATATGAAAGACAGGCTATTTATTAACATCTTATCACCATTTCACAAAAGAATAGCATCCTTATAGCAACTGTAATTATAGATATACAGCAATATAAATATCCTTAATGCATCTTTTAATTAGGTTTAGTAAGTGAAAATATTTGGGAGAGTCAACTCAAGGTCAGTTGTCTAAGGACCACTTTGCAGTGATTCACCACTCTGTAGTGATTCACGAAGCACTGAGTGAGAATTTTCACAGCACTCAAGAAAATACATTATCCCAGGTCCCACAGCCAAAGTCACAGTGCCAGGTGCACTGCTGAGGCACAAATGTGCCTTTGCAGCTCTGCTGTAAAAGGGTTAAATATCCACACCACAAAGGTGCTTGAAACAGTTCCCAACATTATTTCAAGTGAAGTAATACAACTGAGAATGAAGGAAGGGCGGCAAAACAGCATAGGAAAAGGGTAAAAAGAAAATGGAAAGCCATCTCAAGTCAGAAGTACCTGAGGAAGAGCACACATCTCATAGATAGTTAGTCCACAGTATTTAGCAATGGAGTTAGATACTTTCAACTTCAAATTTAAGCTTCACAGAAACAAGAGGGGTTTTTTTAGGTAATTTTTTTTAATATTTCCAATGCTTTCTCTATTGATGTGCAAGTAAAACAAAGGTAGGAGTGTGTGGCTTCCAGTAACAGTAATAGAAATTTGTTTTATTAGAGTAGTAGATAAACCTCTGGTCTACACATCCAAAGATACAAATTATGGAATATATGTTTTTTAAATCAACCTGCATAGAAGCAATATATAGACACAACTTTCATGCATTAGTTCCTATATGCCATGTAATTTTCTGCAGAACGTGGCGAATAACATCTCTAAAGGCATTCAATGAATATTTGAGTTGTTCCATTGTATAAAACCATGTGATGATCCAAAGAAAGAACTGTTCTGGAAACTTTTGTGATATATTTCAGCACTCAATCTGCAGACCATGCTTAAAACAGAAGCCAGAAGGCTGTTGTGTACAGCTAGGTCAGACAACAGCATAGGCTGTGAGGTTTCCTGAAGGCTAAACATGCGATGCGACAGATGTGAGAACAAAGGAACTGTAAATGATAGGAGATGGGTATTTATTTTTTTAGAAACTAAATATTTAACTACAGGTAGTGCAATTTAAAGGCACATGCACCAGCAGACCTGCAGGTGTGCTGCAAAGCATGGTGAGATTTGGCATGGTGTGAAGTGCTGTAAAAGCCCTGGCATACGTACAGTGGGATTACAGATCAAGCACACACAGGTGGATCCTGACACAGGGCAGACAGAAGCAGCTCCTGAGGAGGGCAGTGCTCAGACAGAACAGCAGTGTTACTGAGGCACTGTGGGAGTGACCTAAGCAGGCAGAATTAACACTGTACAGGAGGGAAATTAATTCTGGAGTTCCTGTGTTTAAATGTCTGTGTTCTGCTGAACTTGCCGCTGTCTAAAATGATGACCCATTACCAGTCACTCCTCATCCATATATTAACAGGAGGGTTTTTTTCTTTTAATAGTACCCCCCGCAATGGAAGCAGCATTTAGAAATCACCTGCAACAGTGGCAGCTAAATCAGTGGTTCTTAGCTTAGAAGACAGATTCAGCTAAGTAGGATTTGGGTTAGCAGCATTCTTATTTTCAGCAGAAAATGGTTACTGATTAATTGTGAGGGGCAGTGAAAATGACCAAGCAAGAAACAAAGATCAAAACTTTCCAAAAAGAAGTGTGTCCACCAGGTAGTACTACCTGCCATCCACTTTCCATGTTCTGAAGCTACTAAAAGTTCTCAGAGTGCAGCAATCACAATTTTCCAAGAAAGCCAGATAAGGGCACAGAGACACCTGCATACCACACCAATGCCGCTTCAGGTAATTCAGAGCAATCCTTAAATTTTTAGCACTGGAAACATACAAGTGTGAGTGGTGTGTACTAATTGCTGTCACAACTATTTAGCATCCTATTTCAAAGCATCCTCACGTCAGTTTCGTGAAAAGAAATGTAACATAACATGGTATTTAACAGAGCATTCATAGTGAAAAATGCTAAAGATGTAGTATCATTTAACTTCTACTGCTTCCCCTGTATTTGAAAATATATATACATCAAACAGATACATGTTGAAAGAGTGCATTTATTAGCAGCACATTGAGTATATAATTATAGCAAATTAAATAGAGTACGCTGAGAATTAAATTTATGAGACAAAATATACTATTACAGCAATTGTTATTCTGAGTTACCTTCTGTATACATGGCATCAAAAGACTTTAAAATGTTACATTCAAGCACATAAAACCTTTGGGTCTGATGTAGTACTTACGTTTCCAGGGATTTTGATGACTTCTGGGTGAAATTCACAGTAGCATTGTAGCTATGCTGAAGAAGGGTGAAAGATAGAGAAATTGAGTCTGCTTTAAGACACCATAGTGAACTGGCTGAAGAGGTGGAAATAGGGCTGACAAAATAATGCCAATTTTTCACTTCAGCCAAGTGAAAATTGTTTCTTCAGCCTCTATAGGAGTTCTCCTCCCCATGAGATTTCAATATTTAGAAAGTTTCTAGTGCTCAGAAGTGAAAACCAGGTGATAATTGAAATGAGTTTGGAAATTCATCTGTGGTTACAACTAGTTCCTCAAGCTGTGTTTCCCTTCAGTGGTCAGAACTCCTGGTCTGGGCAGTGTTGCACTTTGGTGTAACAGCAGCAGAGGCCTGTGGCTGTACTGTCTGCTCCACTGAAACACAGCGTCATACAGACGAGCCAGGAGGCCCAGTCTGAGGTAAACTGCACCTTCGCCCTCTCCATCATTTTTGCTGTACTACAGCATGCAGACACACCAGACATCAGAACTTCCTCTCTTTCCTACCTTCTCTCTTTGAAACACTCCACAGTTGAGGAAACATCTTCCTTGTCTCTCTTGGGTGTTCACTTAGAAGTCCTTCTCCCTTTCTGTCATAACCCATCCTCAACCATCACCCCACCTCTGACCTTCCTGAAGGATTCACTGACCACCAGGCAGTAGGGTTGCTCTTCAGACGGTCAAACATTAAGGTAAAATTCAAACACTGGGCTTCTGCCCTCCAAGAGATTCTTTTTGAAAGAGCTGTACTGCAGCTCTCCCTCTAAAGAAATATTGAAGTGCTTTATAATTTGAATGGCAGTAGACACAGAAACACCTACTCCTCACAATACATGGAGTCTTTTATGTTAAATGAAATCAGGGAGACGGATAGGAAGCAAGATGACATTTAACATCAATATTCAGCTTAGAACAATTACTTAATAACCAACAAAAAGTATCTGCTGAAATTTGGAAGAAATGCTTAATTACCTAACTGAAGGGTTCTTATCTCTAAACTAATAAACATTGACTTTTTAAATATTATAACTTTTGGACTTCTCTGCTCAATCTATCAGCACAGACAAAACAAGACTTTCTAATAACACACGTACAAATTTCCAAATCGTAGTACTTTTAAGGAATTTTTTTAAGGTCTTATTTGAAAACATGAAGGAAATAACCAGAGAAACACCTGTCTACTACTACCATTATCACCCTCCTGCCCCCCGCCCCCCATTCCTCAACTAGGTTTAATTTGCTTTTAATATTCCTGTAGTGAAAGTTTTCAGCAATTTGATAAATCCGAAGTACAAAATTTTACCAGATTTTTGGGACTACAGCAGAATTTAGAGTATGTTCTGTTAGACTCCAGCAAAGGTACTTACAAAGAAGGCAAAACACCCCTCTGCATGAGGGGGAAACTGCTGTAAAGAAACTACTGTGACAATGAACCACAGTACAGTACAGACTCCCTACCCTGGAATAAACAACTGTATTGCATTGCTACATCTGATTTATGCTTTTAACTGCTGTTTGCAAAGGTGTATAAACTGTCTAAAGACAAAATTATGCAAAAATAAACCTGCAATTATTCAAGGCATAGAAATTAAACTCCTCTAGATTTACTCTGATCAAGGTGATAGCAGCATCTGGTTCTTAAATTTAACCAAATGGTGCCTGGAGGGCTTGGAAAAGATCTGCAGTAACCTAACTGCTCCAAACACATGAACCTGGCCCTCCAGAGGCCTGCAGGGAGACCTCCAGCAGTACTAGACAGACAGCCATTACAAGAAAACAAAATGAAACCAGCTCTTAAACAGCTGTCCCAGTAGGTCTGATTACAGGCTTTACAAATTACAAAATTATCTTGAACATGTGGGTGTTCCCATCCAGCTTCAACAAGTGGAATAACTGCTAGAAAATGAAGCCCGTTAAACCCAAAATGAATGCCACTAAAAAATATCCATGTAACAACATACTTAAGTTAAAATACCCACAGTTATAGTGAAAGATTGCCCAGGTAGAATTATTTTCAGTTTTCATATTACATTTTTTTGTGCATAAACAAAGCATTTAAGGAAACAGAAAAAAATTGCCAACAATTACAGAAGCATTAAATGAACTATGATGCAAATAATAAATAAATGCCTAACATACACCTGGTTTCATATTCTAGCATTTCCCATTTTTTACGAGATTCTTGGACTATGCAATAGAACAGAGAAATAGATTACTGGATCTTTTAATACTGAAATATTCATTAGTTTCAGATATCCCTTTAAAAAAATCAAGATGTCACTAAACCATCAAAGATGTATTCCTTTCCCACTTCTCCCACATGAGGATATATTTTAATGAAATATTTTCTAAACATGTAAAAATGTTTAGATTTTATTATGACTTTGACGTGCGGGAAAGGAGACTTGAGCCGTCAAAGGGCAGCACAGCGAGTGTAGCTGTGCAGAAATGCAGAGCCCTGAAGGGAGCGGGGGAGCTGAATGGGCCGGGGACAGCAGGGCCACAGGGGACAACTGGCGCCACCCTCTGCTGCCAGGTTGGAAATGTTCATTTCTATCTATAACAAAGACATGCACTATTCTTACCTCATCCATCGCCCCCAGCTTTCTGCTGAGGTGTTCACCTCCAGCCACCGTGCTAGTCCCTAGATTACCATACACTCAAGCAGGATCCCTTCTAACATGTCATCTCTGACATTTCAACCAGCCATTCATATCCACAAAATTTACACACTAGCTAACCTCAAAATCCTACCCCAAGTTCTCCTCAGGTATAATACTGTGACACTTCTTGGCAACACTTAACCTACTATTGCCCTCCAACGACTGCTCTTGCTAAGACACTATTACCTCATGATTTGGCTGCTCTTCAGGGTGTCACACAAGCACCTGGGAGCCTTACTCCTGCATTTGGAACAGATTTCTCTTTGCATACTGCTAAAACAGGTACCCCTCTCCAGGTCTAGGCTGTATCTAGGACCCTTATAGACAATGGCCATAAGACCAATTACAAAGAAATTTTAAAAACAGCCCCTGAATGTATCCCACAAAAGAATAGATTGTTCATTTTGTAGAAACCTTTTCCTTGAGATGTCACTTGCAAGAATTAATCTTTCAGCTTTCTCAAATTATGTGGCTGTGACTCTAAAAATCATCTTAAAAAAAGACTCCCACTGTTATAATTTAATCCTACTCTAGAGCATCATGCTTTAAAATAATTGTACTTATAAGTCTGTAAATCATATGACTGCAAGTATCTTCCTTTAGAATTGATTAGAAGACATCATCTTATGTTTCTCACCACCACAAAAAATTAAGCTCCAGTTTACTTGCCAGTCCAAACTCAGTAATACAGAACTCCAAAAAACCTTACCTCCTTTAGTGTCTGGAGTTCACATTGTCCAACATTAGACCCTTGCCAGGCTGCAGCATTATTCTCCTCTTTCACGGCCAGTTTTCATTCTCATTGCAAAAAGGCACTCTATGAAGCATAGTCTCTCTGTCTGAAGTTGTACTGAGATATTGCTGTGGCACACAAAGGGAAGGGAAGTGCTCATGGATCTTACAGATTGCATAAATTTATGTGAATTGATGTGAACAACTTTATCATTTGTACAAATATAGTCAGTGGTACTGAACTTTGTGTAATATGCTCAGATTATTATTCATAGGGGGAACAGCTGCCTGTGGCTAAAAGGTTGCAAACAGAACAGACACACAGCAGAGATTAAGATGTCTGAAAGAAACATGTTCAAGGAGGTAGTACACAATGAGACAAACATGCCACAGGCCAACGGGACTGGACAAGTGCTTACAGAAGCACAAGAGCCTGGAACGGCACAGATGGCTCAGACTGCCACCTGACTAGCCACAATCTGCTTTTGATATTATTCTCAGGTTCACTTTCATACCACCACACATTAATTCTACTTCAGAATCTGACCCTGTAAAAAACAGCTTTCGCTAAAACAATTAACAGTCAGCTTAGTGCCTCGTTCAGTCACTCCTGCTCTGAAATCAACACTCCCCATTAAAATCGGCCATTGGGCCACTCGGTCACCCGCACTTTGATGCAAAATTGAGAACTGGGAAGCTGCTGTTTTAATTTAGTCAGTAACTTCTGAGAAATACCAAATGCGCAGGCACATCTGGCAGAATGTGAATAGAGCCGATCCCTCCCTTGTACCGCTACACTAAAGAAAAGGCGTACAAGCTCCCAAGTATGCACAAACCCCCAGATGCTCCCAGGCAAGTACACTTTCCTTGTTACTGTTTCCAGGTACACTCAAAAAGGAAAACAAGCTGTCAGCTGGGGCAGGTTTCCCCAGTTTTCCCGAGGAGAGTGCGGCTGAGCCCTCCCGAAGCCCCCACGGCGCCGTGCGGCCGGGCTGAGGCCGTGTGGGCGTGGGCAGGCCGGGCTCTCGCGAAGCCCTCTCTCGGTGGCGCGATCGGCGGGCTCTTGAGAGCTCCTGCCCCACCTCACACAACAACGCGGGCAGAGCTCCAGTGTCCTGACTGCAGGCGCTTCCACAGTTGCCATCTGCAAGCTCCAGAGCAGCGTTTAAGAGAAACCTGCCAGCCACCAGTAACATTTAATCCATCTGATCCATCCATCCCTCGACTGAGCTGCTTGAGGTGCCATGAGGGCTGAGGTGGCAGCTCTGACCTTACCAAAGCCCCCCAACACCTCAGGGATTTGTCATTTTTACATTTCCTTACCCATTTTTCAATAGAATATTTATTAAAAGTATATACAATAGAATAATAAACTACTTCCCAAAGAAAATGCTTGAATAGAGAATTAGAAAAAAATCCTATTTTTATAAAGCATGGAATGAAACGGACACTGCAAAACATATTCAGTACACCAAGCACCTGTGCTGTGAGACTTTGATTTTACAAAGCAGAGCTGAAAAGTGAAAATGCCTTCTCCACAGAGATAGGAATTTTACTCGAAAAGTTAATCACTGTGTCACTTAGGTATCTGTAAATCAGTTAACCAAGACTGTTGTCTTGCTGGACTCACTATAACTTAAATTATATAAACATTCATAGCAGAAGGTCTGCTAACCCAAACCCACTCAAACTCAGCTAGGGCAGCTGCCATTGACATCAACATAAGAATCTCAAGTTTATGCTTTTTTCCTATTAAGCTGCTGTTTTTGTAATAAGTGTTGTTAGCACATTTTAACATTTACCCTGAGGAGTTAACAATCTTTCCCTTGTGTGCAAAACTGCAAGAAGTGAACAAGCAACACTGGCTGCAAAGTTTGACTTTTTTTTAAAAAAAACAATCACAAGAAAAGGTTAACTCTGAATAAGAATTTTATTTTGTGCATTTCAGAAATGAATAATGACATTTTCTAAAATCAGTTGTTGCTGTGATAGACAGACATGTAAAGCTCATGTTTCCATTTTACATTACAACATGCAGTGTGAGAATGATACATTAGTTTACTTGAATTTTTAAGTTAGTCATCTTTGAATAAATCAAGAGCTAGTAACTGTGTGAACATTGGTAACAGTTAAAATTATTTCAATTGGGAGGAAAACCAATTCTTAATATAACATAGATCAAGAAGCACCAACTGGAACACAATGGATGCACAGTTATTACTGAGTTATTTATTTTATTTCTATTTTACCAATTATAAGTTTGCATTACTAGAAGTCCTTGAGTGTAAAATATAAATGATAATGATACAGCTCAGGATCAGTCAATATAAGCCAGCTATTTTTAGGGGATAATGACTTGATCTATATGGATATCAGTTCATTTTATGTTAGTGTTAACATTGTTTTCTTCCCTCTTCATTTTTAAACTGTCTGGCTTGACAAAGTGTTGAGTAGCTTTTTGAGAAAAAAAAAGAAAAACCCAAAAACCAATAAACCACCACCCCCCAAGAAAGTTAATAACCTTAAATCTTACTTTTGTTGCTACTTAACAGCAAAGTCAACCAATACATATTTTTTCCCTATTTAAAATATTTGTCACTAAAACTATGCTCAACTAATCAGTGCAGAAGCAACATCATAAATGGGCATGTTTAGAAGTTTCATAACATATGTATTTTTGTGTACACAGTGGTGATTTATCTTTAAAATTTTACTATTCAATTAGAAAAAACCCTAGCAGTGACAAATATGCAGTCTCTATCAGCAGTGCAGGTTGCAAAACTGGAAAGCAATCCGTACATAGCATAGGAAGGTTTTGATGAAAAATTTCTCATGTTTTTTTCCCCCAACACTTAAAGAGTGTTATTGCCAATGAATATAATTTTGACACCTGGTGGAAATCTTCAACAGTTATAGCTCTTAAGCTTCACTTCCAATTTTAAAATGTTTTCATGAATTAAGAATAAATTTTTTTCTGCCATTTTGTTCCCGTCTTCTAAGTCACAGGAGCCATAAAACATACCTTGAAATAATACACAAGAAATAAGTATCCAGGAAAACAGTAAAGCTAGTGAAACATTGGGACAGAAACCTCAAAATAATTATCAAGTATTTTGGAAAGATCAGTGCAGTATGAAAAATATTTTCTATGCCTCTTGCACATTAAAAAATAATCTGTAGCTGACATTTCAGTAACATTTTTGATCAAATGACATTTCATATGCATTGTGTTGAGAAAATAAAAAATTCCCAACCCATGTACTGCAGCTCAAAAGTTCAGGTATAATATAGACGTTACCTATTCCTAACTTCTAAGGAACACTTGAGCAAGGGAGTTAAAATCCTTATTAACCTTTCAAGCAAGTAGTATATGAGTATAGCCACTTCTTACAATTCATCTCTTGAACCGGTTAACTTGCCCTTACAGTATCTACCTGAAATACATCTCCCTGAAGAAGACAGCATGTGCACTGTACTTTAGACAGAATACACAAACTTTAAAATACAGACATGATAAAATCTTGATCTGTGTTTTAGTGCATTATAATTACATCCCGTATTTCCTTTTTCAGCATATGTTGTCTAACATTCAGAAATAGTGCTTTTGCTTTTCTGCCTTGTGATGTGGGAAGTGTTGTCAACCTCACTCTCTGCCTGTTCATTGCACTAGGATGAAAAAATTGTATGAAGACTTTGAGAATTACCAGCTGCTCTCCTCTCAGTTTGTGAACCCTGAACTTACTAAGGACATGCAGGCATCCAAATACGAAAAAACACATTTTGCATCACATTCACTGGCTCATTCCCAAAGGATACCACACAACATGTTTATTGTTATTGGTGCAATTTCACAAGGCCCAGAAGCCTCATATTCTCCTCTCTGATATAGGCTACTACATCTTTCCATCGTATTAAGTGTTTCCACCTGATTAACAGAGCTAGGATTTTCCCAAGAAAGAAGGGCTCAGGTGACCCTATCTTGTCAATAAATTAATTTAAAAAGCAGTCAAGCACTTTGGCCTTCCCTAACATATAAGCTGTGCATTGTATGCACACTTCTTTTGAATTACCCATGGTGAAAATCAGATATAAATGAAATAACAGGTTTGCTATATGGCTCATGGTATTTAAATATATCTAAAGACAGATTAACATAGGATGTTACCTCATTATTGCTTGAGTTAACTCTCAAAGTAAAGTTCTCAAAATTTTATATATAACTTCAAAAGGTGATTTATTACAGTATTCATACACTTTATTTCTTGGTTGCTTAGTGGAGTGTTCAATTGAACACAAAGAAACATCCCCATTATACAGTTCAATGGAGAGATAACATATTATGCTTTCATTAATGCATGGTGCTAGAGCACAAAACATACCAAACTTAGAAAGCTAGAGGTTAGTCTAGTCCTCCTTAAGCATGCATTTGCAAAAACATCCATTTACTCTTTAAGAGACGAAGAAAAAAACATAAGAGCTGTGCTACTTATTTTTAGCTCAGGAAGGAGAAAATTTACTTTGTTACATTAAGATTTTGTTTTGAAAAAGCTAAAAAACCAAAGCTACTTAAAATTAAGTTTGTGCATATTCTTAAAATTGCTCCTTACTAAAAGATGCTGCATCGAGTGTGCACTGCAGTTTTATTTTATTGTGGGTCATGCCCTGATTTTCAAAACACCTAAGCCCCACACAGTTACAGGGCACAGAAGCTGCTAGCATTCAGCATCTCTGAAAGTCAGGACACAACTTAAGTGATTGTGCAAAACAGTTAATTTCCCTTGCAGTGTAAGCCAAGTGTTCATTTATGCCCAATAGTAAGACCACAGAAGTTTCACCAAATCAATCAAAATAAACTTTTACAAGTCATAAAGGATTTCAAGGATAACACCAATTGACCAGGCCTGAGTTTCACAGCTAAACGGACAATACTGTCCATTCTCATTGGTTAGTTCTGGAAGTCCTTTCCAGGATGATCTGATAAAAGAAAACAGAAATGAGTACTGTTGTTAGATTACAGATTGGAAAAAAAAAGGGAATATTTCATTTTAAAGCCTTTTGGAAGACAAACTCAGTAGGAAACTGAAAAGCTTTACTAAAGGTCTGCTCTCCTACAAGCACTGTATATCCTTTAATAATTGAGACCTAATATCTCTTTCACCTGCAGTTAATTGTAGTGGAAGTGTCTTTTCTTCAAAACAGACTCTTCTACTAATAACAACTGAACTTACACAACTGGTGTGCTGCTCCTGTTTCTCATTCTGGTCGTTTTGCATTTGGAAGATGAGATATCAATGGTATTCAAACTATACTTTCAATTGATTAGGGTGCTAAAAAGTAACAAGGGCTGGAAGACAGCATGATTACATAAACCTTCTTTTCCTCCTAAGGAACAAACCACCCCCCACCCCCACAAACTAGCACACTTAAAAATATACAAATAAAGCCTGTTGCTACATAATTTATTATGTACAGAAACAAAGTATCAAAATATCAAAACAGTTTTTTTTTTTTTTTTAAAAGTACACTACTTTAATAAGACAGAAAAACCAAAGAGTGTTACCAAACCGCAAGTTATTTCTGATATTACCAAACAAGAGACTTGGTCAAGACACTACAGAAGGCAAAATGTTGCTTCACAAATAATTTTTTCTTCCTTCTGTGGTCGGACAAACTCTTTTGTCATGAGTCCTGAATTACTCTTTTGGGTACAAATAAAATACATGTTTCATGTGCTGCAGAACAGATTATATGGAAGAGATATCAAGTGCAAGGTGTTTTGTTTAGTTTAGTTTGTCTCAAATCCTTATTAATTAAAATAGAGGGTAAAAGAGGAAAAACAGTGTTTCGGTTTGGTTTGAGGGAAAACTCAAAATGCAAGTTTCTCTGTCTCCTTAGAAAATCAAGGTTATTAGTATGACAGCTTCATAATCTTAATTTTCTCACTTAGAACACAATAAATCCAACAATATTTTGCATCATTTTATCTGCTGCAATTTTAATTTGTCACTACTCGCCCTTTAACTATTATGCTTTACCAAGTTTGTTTTTAAATACTTTGGTTTTTTTTAAAAAAACAACTCACTGACATTTTTTTCTGAAACTGATTTCTTGTATGACACAAGATGCTAATTTTTGTGTAAGACTTACTTCACCCAGTCTTCACATGGGTAAGTATTAGGAATTCTGCAATCTGTGAAAGGCACTAGATCTCACCTGTATTTGAAATCTGACTTCTCAACTGAGAAGTTGATATAGCAGCCAACTTCCTATCTAGGAAAGAGATCCTGTTTATACAGTAGATCTGTACTCTTACACGCATTTGGATAGTGGATACCACTAGCTTGGTATTTTGAATGTTTTGTATCTGTGTTTGTTGTTACCTTACCTTTCAAGATGAACATAGTGGCGAGAAAGAACATTCTTAATCATAAGTACAGTTTTTGCATATATCTCTGGACCAATCAACCTAGAGAAATATAGTTTGGCACGAAGAAAATATCCAATTGGCCACACCCATTCCTAAACAAAGAATGAAAGAGATGATTATCAAAGCAGTAGGTCTGGAAAGATGACTACACTTTCTCTAAAATTGAAGGAATTAGCTCTTACAGGTCCTTGGTGATAATTAAACCCTCTGGCTACATTGTAGTTGTCATTGTCAAGAGCATTGTCATAGACTCCACAGTACACCATATCACTGCAATAAAAAAAAAAAAGTATTATGCAAACAAAGTCTTAATTAAAAATGATAGACAGAAAATGAAAACAGAAATTAACCAAAAAAGTTGTCATTTACACTTATTGATGGTTAAGTTAGGGAGGTCTCCAGTAGGTTCTGTACTTTACATGACAGTGAAATTCCAAATAAAGTTTAAATGTGTAGAAAAATGGTCAACATTTTGAAAGGACTTGAGAGTCATAATTTGACCCTTTT
>VYZP01087105.1:0-29989 GCA_013400635.1 Hypocryptadius cinnamomeus | reverse complement strand
TCATCATAGCATTCAGTAAACAGAAAAGACAAACCAATATAGAGTGTATTAGTAATCAAACAAATGGAAAATCACTTATACCATTCAGCTTTATTGTGGCAATGTTTCCTATAGGACTGTGTTTCGAGCCTGGAGTAAGGGCAGAGTGACCTGCACTGACCCAAGAGAACACAATCATCTGCTGGCCTCTGTTAGGCCAGAAAATTGCTCATTTATTTCTCTGCACAAGGAAATTGAGCACACGAAATCTAAAGCAGTCAACCTGTTTGCCAGCTCAGGCATTACAAATAGTAATCTCACATGAAGTTTTAACTTAGTCTATAACTTTCTCGGCTTCTTTTAGAGAAAACTAGGGCTGTGATTTAGGTCTTTCTCTCTTATCTCATCAGCTGTCTCCATAAAAACAGTAGGGATACAATTTTGGAGCCCTCAAGTTTAAACTGGCTAATGGTTCAGCCTTTTGTTGAAGGGAAAGTAAAGGGGAGAGAAAAGAAAGATGGAGAGACAGACAAAACTGTTACATAAAACTTATTTCCATAGGAAGCCAAGTTAAACTGTCTTTATCTGTAGGAATGGTAACAGTTATGTAACTCTCCAGCTTACTTGAAGAGGTGATTAGCTGTTCCTAATTAAACATTCAGCTACAGCCCCATTATAAGACATTTCCCCTTCTCCAACAACTCAGTCATAAATTATAAAAAAATAAAATGTTAAAACCCCCCGCCAACATGTCCATAAAAATCCCTCTGCATTCACATTTTTAGGGTTAAGACTTACTGACAAGTTGAGTACTTTATGAAGATTGTGATTAAATTGAGTAAGTACTTTTTAAGATTAAAGTACTTGAAGCAGCTTATTTTAAAAATATTTGCAACACCTATTGTTCCTTTGTATCCATCTCTGTGTCCAACAAAATCACATAATACTACAGAGTTTGAAAAATAAGTAGATTTCAATACTGACTGTGCAAAAGTCAGTTTTAGGGACAGGAAGAGGAAAATGTTTAAGAAATATCTCTATCTGAAAAAAACATGAGTGATTTATCTACCTATGAAGATGGCAAGGAAGGAAAAAAAAGCCCCAGAAAACAAAATACTTTCATCATCAGGCTCTGAATTGCACTTGGGTGTTTCTGAAATCTCTTTTAAAGCTCCCATTTCTCTTTAAAGCTCCCTGCAGAAAGCCATTTTTCCAGGCAGAAACCAGAGGAATAAGAAGGATTTCCTGACGAGGTGGCATAGCTGGGGAGGGAACCCAGATCTGTGTGTCCTTCTCACTTGGCTGCTTTTGTTGGCAGCAGCTAAGGAAGCTGAACTAGCCGTGTGATTCTCTGCAGACTGCATGCACTGCGATAGCCAAAACTCGTGAATGTTCTTACTTTGCAGTGTTCTGTTGTGCCTGGTAAAAGCTGTGGTGAGTGGGTACCTCATTAATAGTAAGGGATCTTGAGGTTTGTTTTGCAATGTCATCAGCTGTGACTTCTGTCTAGGTAAGATGCTGATTTCCATGTGGTGCTGTGCTGCTGTGATTTATTGAATTTCACCCAGTCTCGCCTTAGAATTGGGAAAATTAAGCCCTTACCTGTGGTCACGTGATATTCCGTTCACATTATACTTTTTGCACTATCTCAATTTAATTTACTTTGACTTATATTAAAGGTTTTCTTCCAAAAGCCCTTTCTTATAGACCAAACCAATAAATTCAATGTGAGGAAGGCTAGACATCAGCTTTTCACTCAGAGGAAGAGAGCACAAAAGAGAAGGCCTTTAAGATGTTACTATCCATCCTTTTACCTGATCAGTATATAAAGAACACAGTATTAAGAGTAAGGATTGAAGAGTTAATGTCTTACATTAATCTCCCCCGTTATATTATGTTAAGCAATATCTTCCTCAAATGACTGTACAATGCAGTACTAATAGTAAAATAAGTTTCATGTCAGGATTTAATAAGAATTGTAGCTGTTGAATAATTTTCTTTATTTAAATCCATGACAAAAGTGCATCCCAAATAATATAAATACATCTGCTTTGAAACTTGCTGAGACTGGTGGGATTGGTAGAAATTTACAGCCAGACCACTCAACAAAAAGATTCCTCAGTTTTCTCTCATCACGCACAATTATGAGTTTTGACTTCAAATACTTATAATTACAGTATTCTGAAATGATGTCCTAAATATATATGTTTCACAGCATGACTGTGACTTCCAGCAAATTCTCTTGTCTGAGGTGCTTGGTAAAGTAAAACTGAATTTGTGAGAGTACAATAAGCAACTTACAGTGTTTAGATACAATAACCAAAAATAAAGTCAATTTAATCTTCCAAAGTAGGACAGCTTTTCAGTGCATTTGTGACTATGGAGATTTAGCAGTAGATTCCAACTTGCATTTTAATAGCAAACTTACATAATTGTGAGTCCTGGTGTGGTACTGCTGAGTGCATTCAGGATGGAATTACTAGTTAGACAGATCCTGCTTAGCCCTGTAGTTAAAACATGCTAATAATTTACACATGTGTGTGACAGATGATAATAACCATCTTTATAATCACCTTTGGATAGCTCTTTTCTTCCTCGCTCAACACCACCTAAAAAGGAAAATCAGTATTAGTGGTCAAGGCTGGGGATTAACAGTCAAGATTCTTGGGGTGTAATTTTTTTAATCATTTAGCTTATTATGTCAATGAGGATGTGCAATATCTCTGCAACATGTATTTTAAATAAACACATTTTGTTTATTTATTAGTTTGTCTATTTATTTGTAGACAATATGTATTTATGCATATATGTAAAGATATTCACTAGGAAAAACATATTAGACGTATTTAAGAGATTTCTGGGTGCTCAGACTTGGTAAAGTATGCAGGACATTTTTTGTTCTGACAGAAAAATGATTTGATTTTGGCAATATTTGATGCACATGCCTTCTTCATTCCTACATGATTGATTGTAACCAGTGCTAGTCATTACATAACTTGAGGCAAATGTTTTGTTTTAAATTTTCTATACCTTAGATTCTGCAGTTGATGAATGGTTGAGAAAAAATCGTCTACTTCTCAGGGTGTTGGGAGGCTTAATTAAGTGTTTATAAAGCATTTTAAGATCTTTGCATGGGCAGCATTATGGACATGCAATGTAATATTATTATTAATGTATATTGAAATTATTTTTTATCTCTGGCAATTTCCCATTACTTTAGAAAATTAGTCTCATCTAAAATATGGGCCAAATAGGCAGAATTGCTGCAATTGCTTTAGTAAAAATTGAATGATGGACTCATGTTGACTTTTATCTTCAACAATCTTCCCTTTAGAGTCTCCCAGAAACAGAACTGAAGCCATGCTTCTAATTGTTGGCTTCAGGCTAAAACTTTTGATCACTTTCCTTCTCTACTTTCTCTTAAACTCATTGAATGAAAAGGCTTGATAAGATTTTATACTGTCTAATTCTTTATTTTGGGGAATATAAAAGACGAATTTGACCTTCCGAATTTTCAGTCTAAACTTTGGTAACAGGGAGCATTCTCATTCTTGTTTTCATTCATATTAATGCTGCATCTATCTCTTTTGCCCTGTAAAAAGCCATTAATATTGTTCTATTAACCTCTTTCTAAGTAATAATGACCTTTCCCCTGAAAATGTAATTATTGGACTTTTTTTTCCCACAATAAATCTCATTTATTAGAAAGTTTGGCCTTGTGCACTTTGTTCTCTGCCATTTCCTTAAAAAAAATCATGCTTTATTTTCAAATAAGTACATTATTTTTATGCAGAAGAGTATTCTGTAGTGTGTGCACTTGGTCATAATTGGAGAGGAGGTAATGATGTTCAGTTTGATTATTTCTCTGCCTTTAGAAAGAAAAAGGCTGTAGTGACCATGCTCTACATTCCCCATTTCTCACCAGTGGCCTGGCTGTAGCTGCAGTTTTGCAAAGAATTTCTGCCCAGGTCAGTTTGGCTCTTGCTGGTGTCCAGCTCAAATGATCTCTGCTTTAACAGACTGAGCTCCTATGCCCTTCCTGCAGCAAACAGTGATTTTTTTCAGGTGTTACCTACAAAACACCTATTTCACCATTAGCTCCTGAGAGGGGGAAGGAAGAGAAATGTGACACATCTCCTGACATGTGTGGCAATGCCAACTTTTGGTGGTACTGGAGGGGAGGCAGGGGAAGAGCTCTTATTGCACTCCTGGTCTTCAACCTGTTTGCTTTTGCCAGGGGAGATGATGCGAAAACTTTCCTGTATTCTGAAGAATTCAACAGTAATAGAAGCATCTCTCTCTCTCTCTCTCTCTCTCTATATATATATATATATATATCAAATAGAACCTCTCCACATCCTTGATGAAGGAGTGGCTGTAGCAGAGGGAATTTTCTTCAATCCAGTGAAACAATGCTAAGAAGCAGTGTAAAGAGCAGTATTACTGTCCTGGTTCTTCCTCACTCTACTCTTGTTGGAGGAGTTGGTAGCTGCTTGAGGTCAGAGGAAGCAGGAAGATTGTGGCAACTCCTTTTCTCTGGCCATTTTCTTTCCCAATTATGAAGAATTCTATAAGAAGAAATGTGAAAATCCATATAGTTTTCCCTTCCTATGCAGGTAAGAAAAACATCTATAATCACGTATAGGGGAAGAATATTTTTGTGGTTATAACTCCAGCATGGAAAAGGGAAAAAGCTGATTCAGAGTCTGGGGTAGTGTCTTTGTTTTTTTTTAAACACACAAAAAAAAAAGTGTTGCTTTTTTTTTTTAGTTGGACCTATCAAATTAGAATACAAGTTTCTTAAAACATGAACTGAAATAAAGGCAGAAGTTACAGACTGCATATTAGGATATAGAAAATGAGGCTCAGTTTTAGGAGGATTCTCCAACAATGTCAGAAAATGGATGTTAACTGTTTACCATAGGCAGAGAGAATGTCCTTCCATCTATTCTCCCCACCCATCTTCCAGATTATTCAGACATGTTGTAACGAATGTTAACACAGAAAAAGGACTTTGTACCATGTAGGTAGGTAGACATGAACTAGACCATATGCACAATTTTAATACGAGGAATTTTTTTTAAACTATATTTTTCTAACATTTGTTTGAGCTTCATCCTTCAGAAAACCACATTTTCTTCATATTTCCTGGCTCTGTGACTCATCAAAATGAGCTGTGCTAGTCACATCAAACGATGTGTTTCATAGAATAAGACAGGAAAAGCAGCACACTGAGTCATTGTCACAGGGAGGGTGGCTGCCAAACCACTATTAGACAACATAGGGAAAAGCAAACATATTAAATGACTGGGGTCACAGAAACACAGCTTAGTGGCAGGAAATCACAATCAGGTGAACATGAGTCTCTTCATCTTTTTAGTCTGTTTTTTAAGGAAGTGAGACATGTGCTATCATGATGTTTACCTATCAGCTCCTGCTCCCACTAACTGTGAAAGCTGTTGGCCACTCTCCATAAAATTTGTTGAGGTAGTAGAAGCCTCAGAAACGCAAAGTTCTTAAGTAATTTCCTAGAAGCTGATGTTTGTACCACGCTGGGACATATCTTTTGCACCTTCCTGAGAAAAGAGCTGTAATCCTGGTGCAGCCATCACCTACTCCATGTGCCTTGCTGTGCTGGCCACTGTCCCACCTGCACTGGCTGGCCTGGCTGGGCTCTCAGCTCAGCACAGCACAGCCTGCCCCTTGCCCCACAGTGACAGGAGCATCTGGGGGTGTTATACACCTGGGTCATCCTTAGGGACTTGACAGAGAAGTGGAAGAATGAGACGACAGTGGAAATTTTATGTGATGTTACAGTAGGCATGGTGATGATACACAGTGAGAGAAAGAGGTGTGGAAAAAATGGAATTACAATATAAAGCTACTGCAAACCAAGAGTCACTTTTTCTGGTGAAAATTCAGTTCTGTCTAGGTTCAAAAAATTGCTTTATTTTAATTTATAACCTTATTCTGAGTACTCAGGTTATGCCCCTTCCAAAGGCACTTAAGCTTTTGTTTCAGCTCCCTTAGGAATGAAGGTTTGTGCAACAATACTGTTTGTCTCCTGTGGTCAAAGTCAGTAGAAAACAAGGCCCAGATTTGACAAACTTGATTGAGGAATGGGAGTCCCTATTTAAATTCCTGTAAGTTTAATGAAAATGAGTAAGTGGCTAGAAAAAACAGTTTATGCTAATTATCCCTCAGCAAGCCAAAATTAGCTGGCTAGACAAACAGCCTTCTTCTGGACTAACTATAGCAAGAATTATCTTTTTCTTGCTGGGGCACTGTTCTGACAGGGAAGATGAAGGATATAGGATAAACATTTGTATGACATTGGGGTTTCATTTGTCTTCTGCTGAAATAATATGACTGCTTTGACAAAATTTTTCAATTTTTAAATATGTAGGTGGGAAGAATAACTACAAAAACTACCACAGCATATAATTCTTTCCTTTTTTTTCTCCCATTGATTCATCTTTGAAATTTGATAACTGTCCATAATATCTGGGTTATTTTTCAGGCTGGTGATTTTTACAAATACCCTCCTTCTTATTAGGAAAACAACACGTATACCTCACCTGCTTTACTTTAATTATTATTATATTTTAACAGACTCATGAACAGAAAGTGAAAATCTGGCAATTCCATTATAATAGCATGTTGAGGTGGATTTGATTTTCTTTTTATCACTGTAAATTTGCTCATGTCTTCAACAGGCTTAAGGAGAAACAAAGACATACAAGCACACACATACCATGACAATCTGTACTCAATAATTATAGAAATATAAATTGTTATGCTGAAATCCCAACACTGGCATGTGAGCCCATTACTAAATCAAACCAATATTCCAATTTTTTATCCCAGTAATTAATTATTATCTCTAAATTACCCGGTACGATTTTTACTGTGATTTGCTTTTCTTTTGATATTGTTGCTGACACAAACAGGAATTGTCATACGTAGAGTATGCCATGTCCACTTGCATCAGCATACTGTGGATTTTTGCTTAATGCCATGTATTATTGTAATCTGTCAGAATATAGCATTCCATTAATTACACGGCTCAGATCTTTAAATATTACCTGTGGCAAAAAATTGCCAAATTTGTTCCTTAATATTGGAATTTGGGGAGATGCTTTTAGTGGAGTTTTACTCTTCTGTATTCATAGGGAAATACCCACATTTCATATTATTGAGGTTACTGCTTATAAATGTGAGCACATTTGTCTTGCACTCTAATGTCACAGAGGACATAAGGGATAGGAGTTATATTCCAAATATATGTAGGAGATGGGAAAGGCTTTGTTGCATCTGCAAATTCAGTTAGCAGGCACTGTTCTGTAACTGATTTCTATTCTAGGATGTACAGAATACAAGCCAGTAGCAGCTTCTGCATCCCTGCACAGAGGTCTGATATTTAGAACTACTGGGACAGAAGGTCTGTGACTGTTCTACTTCTTTGCAGACTGACTTATCTTAACAGAAGGGTGAAACTTGGAAGTATTGATGAGAAAACATAGCTCTCACATCCTCTGATGAATGTAAGAGGAAATATTGGGTAAAAAATCCTTCAAATTTATATAAAAGCTCAGGAGAAGGGGAAAAAGTCATGACCCTTGAACCACATAGTCCTGAAGGGAGGACCTCCCCATGTCGCTTTTGTTGGTGAGCTCAAAGAAGGATTGAGAGTGAAGGTGTTGAGAAAGCAGCACTGGTGCCTGTGATATACTTCACTTTGAGCATAGTTCAATGGTGCTTCTCTAACTTAACTGAGGAACCCTGTCAAGTACCCTGAAGTCATCAGGGTGATTTTTCTTATGCTAGTATGCCTATCATAATTTACTCATTTTTAAAGATTATTGCAACTATAAAACACAGAAGAAAAAAATACGAGAATCCTGTGATTCTTAGTCGGGCTTGTTATTTTTATTTTTAATTTATGGCAATGGCAAAGAAAAAGAGGCTATCAATTCATACTTTTTTGAATGTGGAATCAACAAAACTGTGATTGGGTTCTTGCCTTTTCTACAGATAGTGCTCTGTATTGGTGGGATTAGCAAGGCAGCATTAGCAACAGTGGTGTTCTCTGAAACACTTTCAGTTTCTACAGCTGGCTGCTTTTTCTCCTGGACCAAGTTTCATTTGAGCTTTTGGTTGTGTTTGATTTTGGAAGGTCAGTCTGTGACTCTAGGAGAGATCTGCTTTTCAGTAGATTTGAAGCAAACAGGTTTAATCAGGTTTGTTACTGCCCCATTCAGACACACACATATGTGCACACACATCTGCATCATTGATTTCAAAATGCTTCCCAAACCACTCACTGTGTCTGCAGACCCTACTCATGGTGTCCTGCTATTTTGGTATCAAATTCATATGAAAAGAATTTGCAATGACACTCAGTTTTCCCTGACAAGCCTTATTTTGAGAGTATGTGCAGTTGCTGCAGTAATGTCATTTGATAACTGCTGTGGAAGGTAACATCCTCCACCCCACAAATTTTGCCTGTAATATGCAAGTCCCCACAAAACTCTCTGTGATAATTGATCTTAAATATATTTTCTTATTTTCAGCAGATGAGGACTGCAAACCTTCTTTCACACAGTACATCCTGGCTCACTTCCTGCCCTTGGAAAAGAATGTTTCAATACCTGTGAACATGTGCATTACAAGATACATACTTAGACTTGCTCCTTCCTGTATCGAAAACTGAGCTCTGAATATTTCTCTGGGAACCTCAAGCATGGAGAATTAGCACATTGGACAGAGAATGCCTTCCTATCCCTGAAAGAAGAAAGGAGTTGACTGAGGCAGCACCACTGTTACAGGCTGAGGACCAGCTCCACATGACTCATAAGTGAAAGAGAGAAATGAAACCAAAGCCTCCTACAGCAAATTTCATCCTACATCTCTCCTCCCTTGCCCGTACCAAACTGTATTGTCTTAATCTGGGAACGTGATTTATTTGTGAAATATCTAGTGGGTGGCAGAGGTGGGGAGCAAAGCTGCACAAAGCTCCCCAGAGCTGTTGACCGAGGTAAATAGTGTGTCATAACACATTTATCAAATAATAATGGAAACTGTATAGAACACACAGGAGAGGGAGGGGGAAACACCATTCCCCACTGGGAAGTTACTGAATATTTCAGCCAGTTTATAAAAGTATGTGTACATGTGTTTGGAAGAGGGGAGGTTCTTCTAGCTTCACCTCTGCAAATAAATCATTGGTGTGGGATGTCTGAGCAGACAAGTGAAATGGATGAGCGCATTATGGATCAAGGAGGTGGGATTCCTGCCTTGGTTAGTTTGAGAGAGACCACCCAAGCACTGTGAGTCTTAGATGAGACTGTAAGTAATGCTTGTAGAGTTCTGAAAGGCCAAGGCTGCAGCCTCTGACATGGTATGAAGGTGGGGAATGAAATAAAATTGGTGGTATTTCCTGTATAGCAGGCATGATTTACCTGAACTGATGTTGTTCCTAATATTTTTTTTTCCTTTGGCTGGATTAGCACTATAGATAGAATGAAAAAGAGAAAATATGACAAAGGTGTAATAGTTATGCCTGTCTTGAAAATAAATTAAAGTTTAGGTCAAATAAAGAAAAAAAAGAAAAATTTAATGATGACGTATTTGTACATAATTCACTGTTTGCCACTAGTCGCTTTCAGGATACAGAAGCCATAGTCGGATACTCCCATTGACATTAGGAACCTTGCATCATAACTGGTCTATTGAAGTCACCAGGAATTACTTATGGAAAAAGACACCCATTTCATGTGAATAGGGCTTACAGAACATGAATGAGTATTACCAAAAACCACCCAAGTTAAAAGGAGCCAGCAAAGACGGTGTCCTTATAAATATATGTATAGTTAAAACTCTGGAATTTTTGCAAGGAGGACATAGTTATGAGGTTTGGAATGATCATCTTTAACAGGGAAACCTCTTGGAGTGCAACTGATCACCTTTTTATATTTATACATGGCAATCACGATTAAAGGCTGATCAGTCTACATGTAGTAATGAATTAGATTAATTTTAGGTTGCAAGGAAGCAAAATAGGAAACATAGAAAATTATCCATAGAAAATTATCCTCTTTTTATTTTTCTAAATAAAAAAAGTGGTCTTGATGTTTTTCTACTATAATGTAAAATTTTATCATGCTTAAAATTTGAAGGAATATTGGAAGTTTGTACCAACATTAATCTTATACTAGAAAGCCTTAAATTGTTTAAAAATTATTTTAAAACTCTTGCTAAAAAAAATTCCAAATATGTTTTTTAAAAAATATGCTGTTTTCTTTCCATGGAGTACCTTTCCTCCTGGCTTGATCACATCTGATCGCAATGCATTAGCATCTGCAGCCACATGCATCCTCCCACCCTGCCAGGTCAGACACTGGTTTTGTTTGGTGACTGGGCCAGAGGCTGTAAGGTGGAGCCTTGGGACATCTTTAACACCTGCCAGGGGATGCCCTGGCCACAGAGGGGAGGTGCTAGTGGTTTGTGGCCACTCTGCCTCCCATAACCAATGTCCCAGCGGGTGTCAGCTGTGCTCCTGGCAATGGCATGACGTAGGAGGCTGAGATGCTTAGCAGCTAAGTTCCTGTATCACATTTCTCAGGAATGGAGATGTTAACTCCCTGTGTTCAGGCTGGATTTCAGCTTCAGCATTCATAGTGTGTCTACCTAAATCTCCCCTGAAGTTTTGATTTGATGCAGTATCATTCATTTGGTGCTTTGTGCAGTGCAACTTTTTCTCCCCACACCCTTGAACATCTGCTCTGCTTGCAAAGTAGCTGAGTTTTCCCTGCAAGAGAAGAATTGTTTTTTCCCCCTCAAGTTTTAAGGGGAACTCACTGTCCCTGGGCAGTGGATGAACAGTTGGTGTTTGTGCTGGAGAACAAGGCTGCAAGAGACTGGAAAAAATCCTTCTCTGCCCAAGGGCTTTAGGCACCCAAGAAACTGATCTACAGCCAGTGCTATAAACCGTGGGCTATGGTTGCAGCTGTGATCTCTGCACGAGATTTCCAGACCCTGGATTTGCCCCTGCTGTGCTCCCAGCCTGACTAAAGCAACTTGCTATGTTCCCAGCATGTCCTTGCAGAACATGTTGCACATCAGGCTGGGGGATATCTGGAGGCTGCTCCACAGCCCCGTCAGTTCGTGTAGTCTACCTACAGCCTGGCCACGGGTGGGGCAGTTCTTCCCTTTGATCAAAACGTGGACTTGTCTCAAGTCCATTCTTGGCACTAAATGTGGTGTTATCTAGGTGTCCAACTGCAGTAGTGACTAGTTCTCTAGATACTATTAAAAAAGTAAAAAAAAATGCCAGATAGTGCTGAAGTAAAAAGAAAATTCCTTTAAAAAGAGTTTATTCAGGGGTTTGTTACAACTGAAACTACCTGGATATTACCCTATTTTTCTACTGCTGATGTCTGTGCACTGAGGCTAATTGCACCCATTCAGGTAGAAGTTTAGCAGTTAAGCAACTGTGTAGTGAGAGAGAGGACAGCAAAGAGAGCTGCCCTGAATGGCAGAAAAGCAGCAAGGCAGAAAGGGAAGATCTGTGGTCCTGTGAATCCTCTTGCCTTCTCTGTTCCCTCATCTAGAGGTTTCTCCATCAAGAGGTCCTTTGTAAAGGAGCCTTCTTGCTGTATCTGCTGTGCACCCCCTTAGCACTTCCTCAGCTTGCCACATTGTAAGGCAACCTCAGAGCGTGAAACCCACGCCTGATAACTCCGCAGCTAAATTAATATGTAAGAAATGCAGTATTAAAAAGGGCCAGAAAAGACTGATTTGTTGTTGAAAGCGTTGTCTAATGCATATTGTTGAAAGGATTCTTGTATGCAAAGAAGACAGGTTTCCTTGACATAAAGAACAGGCCTTGATCCCATAATTATTTTGGCAGGTGCTTAATTCCCAAAGTGTGAGTTATCCTATGAAATTCAGTGCACATAGTGAAACAAAAGAGTGGGAAGGGAGGAGGAAGGGATTACATATGCTGAGAGAAAGGCAAGAGGGGCTCTCTGAACAAATGGGACTGAAAGGAGGAATGAAGGAGGAGAGGAAAGGTTATTGGCGGATGAGAACAGGAAAGCAATTCAGATTTGAAGTTGAATCAGCAGTTGCTGACATGAATGTGACACTAATGGAAAGAATTTGGGAAAAGAAGAGATACAAGGTAATAGATTTGTTCTCTTCAAAACGTTCTGTGTGCAAGTAATAACATGTAGAGTTTGTTTATAATGTTAACTTGAAATGACATCTTTTGGTTTCAAAGTGAATTCATGGTCAGAAACAAGGAATGCCACACTTACCTGTTTTTCTTTCTCTTTCCTTCTTTCTTGAAATTTATTTCTGGAAGTCATTAAAATTCAGATCCCATCACTTGTTACAAATAATGTGAAGTGTTAGGTAGAGTACTTGGAATATATGTTTGTTAAAATGAAGGAAGAGACTCTTCCAACACTTTGGGATTTTATGAATGATTTACATCTGGTGCTAAAGTTCATAAACGAAACGTGGGAGAACCAGATGCTTCATTTCTTGACTGCATCGTGTCTGCACATACTGATGGTGAATTGAAAACAGGAATGTCTCATAAATCAAGAAAATCTATTTTTGTACTCTTGATTTCTATTCTGAACATCCATATAATACCCAAACAAAAGTGGTAAAATTGGTTCCTTGAGAAACTCTTTATGTTTAGTAACAGTGTGGACACGTTAATAAAAAAAAAAAAAGGGGAGAAAAAAAGAAACCCAGTTTCAGAATAAAAAGTGTTCACTCAGAATGAACAACCGTGCTTGGAGATCAACATTGAAGGCACTTCATTTAGCAAGAGAAAGACTGAATGGAACTTCTGGGCAAACTCAGCCAGCCATACAAAGAACTGTGGTGCATAATAAGGTGACATTTCACAGCTTTTGGCACTGGGTGGAAATTTACTGACATGATAAATGAAGGCAGAATCTGACCCACCTACTGAATAGGAAGATTGGAGCTCACAAGCTCACATTTGGAGAAAAATGAGTGAAATTCAGATGTTTAATTTTTCCATCAATGTTTTGGAAGGATGCTCTTAGCCTACCCTCTTTTCCTGTTGACATCTTCTCTTGGCCTAGGAACTGTAAACAATACATCTCATGATGTTTAGTTAGTTTAGTAACTAAAACTTTTGTAAATAGGCCTTTAAAATATAATTTATTAAGTTATTGTGAAAGAATAAGCACATGTCTGTCTAAAGGGTTTTTAAAATAGAACTAATTGGTTCCCACTTCCTTGATTTCATAGCATGTGTTTATACACACATTTTAAATTATTCCATTACAATTCCAAAACCACCTATGAAAAATGGTAGCAATAATGAGTTTGGATGAACAAGTTGTACCAAAGGGTTACCAAGTGCCAGCTGATGCGTGGTAGTGCCCACCTGTGTCCTCTTAGGCTCCAACAAATGCACGGTAATTGGAGTGGGCTCAGCCCACTGTGCAGGTGTGTGAGGCTGACTTGACTCACCTTGCCATGCTGTGGGGGGAACAGTGTGCATGCAGGCAATTCTTGCAGCTCAACAGAAACTTGTTACCTTGTGGGATCTTGTTTGTGTGTCTAAGTCCTGGATGTGCATACCTTGCTATTTCTGTTAACAATTGAAAACAAATATTTATTTAAATTTATTTGCACATCCTACACACAGATTGAGTGTAGGTGTGCTGACAGAAGGGAGATTTTAGGAAGGATTTCATAAAGGTGAAGGAAATGGCTTAGCAGCCAGGTTTCAAGGAGGCATCCCAAATGCAAGGAGCAGCCCCAGACCATGGAGGGCCTCGTGATGGTATCAAGGTATGCATTGCTGGCAGAGGAGGCAGAGCTTGTGAGCTGGGGGACCTGACCTTGCTTTCAAAGGCAGGTAGGCAGATTGTATAAACACACCATTAGATTATGTATCTGCTACTCCAATATTTCTCTTGTGGAAGCCAGTGGAATTTTGCCTTTTATTTCAATGAGAAGAAGATCAAGCTCTTCTAGGGGGAATATTCCATTTTATGCTGGGCATTGTACCCACTTTCAGGCTGAGGTGGAGTCACTAGAAGTGACAGAAGTGCCCTGTACTCCTCTTAGCTACTTTGCTGCTCAAAATCTGTTCCTAACTAATACAATTTGCTATATGTCATAAAACACAAAGGAAAGCACTTTTCACACCAAATATCAGAAAAGCACTCTCTTTTCTCAACTGCAGAAGTAACAGAAATGATGTGTTCATTTTAAATTCTATTCATGTAGGCCCTAATAAAAGCTATTATAAAATACAATTGTGTGGAGACAAAAAGAGAGATAATATCACTATAGCTCAATATAAAATTTAAGTAATTAAGACATGAAAACTATTACACAATTTACTATGAATGCAATGTGAATAATAAAAGGTTTAACCATTTCAATTCTGTTTTGGTGTTTTGTTTTTTCTTTTTTTTAATAGCATCTTTTGAAAATGTTTGAGGTTAAAATATTGAAATGTAAAGATCTAAATTCCATTTTATTTCAGAAATTGAGCTGGGCTGAAAAGTAAGGTTTTCCAAAGAACTCTTGTACATATTTTTAGGTATTGGTATAAACATGGCACTCTGCCACATAATGGATTCTACATGAAAAATGTCAGTTTCAGGTGATTTAGATTGTGGCTGTAAATAAAACAGGACATACTGAGTGAACTGAGGAAGTATTTCAGCAGTGCAAGCTAAGCAGATGCATAATAGATATGAAATTGTGTAGATAGACAGATGGGTCCCAAGATTAAAACAAAAGCATCCATAAGAGTACTGGAAAGAAAATTATTTTTAAACAGGAGGTCCTTAAACTCTGTATTTTACTTTCACATGATTAACTACTATGTCCTCTCCTCTGGTGGGCTTCAGCAACCCTATTGGTAAATGGTTGAGAGGAAAGCTCATTCAAGCCTTTCTCTAGTTGAGTGACTATCAAAATTCAGTGTATTTAACAGACATTTAAATAGAAATTTAAATATACATTTATGTATATACAAAAATAGACATTAATAGACATTTAAGATACATTATTTTCTTGTGCACTGCCATATGCATCGCAGTGCCTGCTAACACTCAGCAACATCTGCTCAATGATCCAGCCCTATCTTTTTACTTCATTCCGGTGTGATATGTGTGCTCGTTTTCTAGCTCAAACGCTTGGCCAGCACTTGGGTTCAGCCGTGTCCAGGCTGGGCCCACGGAGCAGCATTCCCTGGAGCCGCGGGAGCTGCGAGCTCTGCAGGTGGTTCAGTAGGTGGCACTCTTCCCCTTAGATCAGCCCGAGCCTTGCTCCCAGGTGCCGCACCGGAGTTGGAGCAGGGGCTCTGCAGGAGGTTACACGGCAGAGCCTCGTCTTGCACTGCTGGGGTGCCAGGGACCAGAGTTTGCCAGTGTCCAGGTTGGAATACATCCTACACTGGATCAGTCTGGGTGGTTTGTGGGCCATCCTGGGCTTCTTTGCCACAGCAGAAGCCTCCACACCTGTACTGTGCAGAGGAGAGAAGCAGGGACCATCTTTAGCATCTGGGCAACATTTAGCCTCATTGTCCAGATCTCCCCAAAAACCTACATGGGGAATGGAAACAAGGTTTAGAGATCAGTAAGATTCAGCTCCAAGGTCCACTGAGCTGTTTAGGATGGCATTTTCAAAAAAAGCTCACTGGTCTCTCTTGGTAAATTTCAGGAGAGCATGTTTGCTTGGTCTTCAGAAGCTGATGATCTGCAGTTCCATTTATCATAATTTTGTAGTACTCAAACCTTCATTTGCCCAAACTGGAGGCCTTAATTTGTAAAATCCTAGTCTTCAACATACATTAATTTCTTGGCTATAAAATAGAACTGCTAATACTTACATACAGTGGCTTCCAGGTGTGTAGTAAGGGGTGAAAATGTTTGTGATGTGCTATGAAACAAAAGGTAAAAAAATTTAATTGAGCATTGTGCTTATATTTTTTTTTTTATGATGAAGAATTTAATTGTGAAATTCATCTCTTGAACCCTTGTCTTCTCACTCTTTTCCTATTGTCATGGCTTGTTTCAAACTGGGATGAATCCTCCCACACATCACAATGTGTAAGCAAAATAATGATAAAAAGCAGTAATGATAAATTTGGCCCATGAGATTTAATTTTTTTTTAAATTAGTTCATTTTGTAAATCACCATTGCTTCTTAAAACTGCAGAATACTTTTATCCAATAAAGTTATATAAATGACTCCGATATTTCTATACTTTAGGATCAATCATTAAAAAAAATAAATAGTGCAAGTTACACAGGTCAAGTGTTGGGACAGGCTTTATAGGAAGGAAGAGTTGCAGGTTTGTGGTTTTGTAGTCTTGCCAGTAACTCATCCCATACATAGTTTAATATTTGAGATATAAATTATTCATGAAGAGTTTTTAGTAATCAGTGAATTAGCCACTTGCAATTAAAAAAAAATTGACCTCCTCTTCTTGCATTTAATCTGAGCAGAGTCAGTGTCATTGCTGTGTGATTGGGTCTCATCTATTTTTATCTGTTGTAGCAGCTGTTTTGATCCAAAATTGACAAAACCACCCCAGAAACCTTAAAAAAAGGTAAGTCACATATACATATATATATATTTATGTATGACCCTTTACTCCACACAGAAATACAATGAAAGCCATCCAAAAGCAGAGCAAGCCTTTAGCCCTGTGCACTGGGCCTGAATGAGGTGCAGTTATTTTTCCCCGTAGCAGTGCTCACGGTGCTGTGCTTTGCACTGGTAGCTCGGAAAGTGATAACACAGCGGCGTTTTGTCTACTGCTGAGGAGTGCTCCAGCAGTACCGATGCTGTCTCTCCAAAATTCCAACCCCTGACCCCCTCTGCCAGCAGTCTGGGAGTGGGAAAGTCCTTGAAAGGTGACAGTCTGGACAACTGAACCCAGCTGATCAAAGGGATACTCCATACAAAATGGTGTCTTCTCAGCAATATTGGCTAATAAGGAGGAGGAGAAGAGCGGGGCATTTGTTATTTATGAAATTTGTGTTCTGGAGCAAGCACCACCTGTACTGAAAACCTGCTTCACAGGAAGTCGATGGACATGCCTTGCTTTCTGGAAGAAGATTAAATTTTTTTGTTTTCTTTGCTTCTGCATTCTCAAACTTTTCTCTTTCTTGGTTAAACTTGGTTAAACTAGCAAAGGCTGTTTTCATTCTTATTTTTCCCTGCCTCTCCCACCAAGAAGGAGAGTGATAGAGAAGCTTGGTTGGCAACCAGCATCCAGCCAAGGTCAACCCACCACCATCAGAAATATCTAGAATGCCAGATCATATACACCAAATATTTTGACACTTCTACATGGAAAAGTAGTGCCATTTTAGAGTAGATGATTCTTCTGTTCCTTTAACAAATATAGCCTGAAAAAAACTGTGACTGTAGAATGTGAATTTAAGGATTAAAAATTTCAAAGAATTAAAAAATATTCTTTGAAGAAGTTTATGAGGCAGTAACATGGATGATGCCAAATATCACATTCTCCATTTTGCCAAAACTGCTTTGTTCCAGTGCCTCACTTTTTTTCATCAGGCACAAACTGCTGACAGAATGTCAGTGTAATAGGAAAAGACATCATTTGGAACAGTTATTAATATAAAAACCAACCATGTCAGAAAAGGGTTAGCCATCCAAATGGACAATTTCAACAAGACACAATTAAAGTTGCATTATTTCCCTCCCTGGAACTTAGAAAGAGGATAAATTTGCCTTGTGTTTACCTTTTTCACTTTGTCATTGAAATAGCTAACATTTTAAAATTTTTTTTAAAAAAGCAGCTATACCATTTTATCTACCATACCTTTGATTTCTTATATCAATAGTTACTACACTGTAAACACTTGTTTGTTCATGTAGATTACATTGCAGAAAAGAGAGTAACAAAAGACCCTATGGATACTTTCTGTATTAGACAGATGTGGGAGGTAGTGGAGGGAGTTGAGGAGTGTGCACTGAGACATTGAAAGCATTGTTTAGAGAGACAGAAGAACAGAAAGACAATTTAAAATGAAAAAAAAAACCCCTAAAACCAAACCAGCTTATGAAGACAAGACTTTACAGAGAAAGGATGGCAGGTTATGTGAAAACCTGTTGAGATGTCACAGGGAAATGTAAAAAGATTCAGACCCTGGAATTTGACTAGAAGAAAAGAACTACCTTTAAGAGAAGTTTCAGTTAAGTTTCAGTGGAGTACAGACTGAAAATCTGATTTAATAGGTTCAAGAAGTAGGCTACAAGAGATTAATTCAGCAGGAAATTGTAGATGATGTAGACAGATAGAAATTCAATAAGCTTGGCAAGAGAGGGAAAAGCAGTCTGGATCCTAATAGCAGGAGTATATGTGGAGGAGCATGGACATACAAAGGGTAAAAGAGACTTCTGCCCATATATTTCATCACAATTACCATAAAACAGTGCAATAGATTCTAGTAAGAACTGATTACACTCCTGCCAAAATTTTCATTCTGGAACACATTTATGTCCTGGCTTCTCCCTTAAAATTTGTCTTCTGGAAGTTCTGAAAAAAAAAAATCTTCATTTGCTATTAAGTTTATTAATTAAGACAATAAAAAAGTTTGTTCTTAGTAATGGGTAATTTTTTTTCCATATATAGTAATTCTTGAAATGATAGGAAAATATTTTGCAAATTTTTATTATTTTTTACTAAACCTATAAAGGCAAAACTTTTCTCCCTAGTCATCATTTTAAAGTGGTAAGTAAGAATTTAGTGTATTTAAAAGATAAAATGAAATTCAAATAAACAACAACATAAAATATTCATCTTGTTATTCTCAAGCATACACATCTCAGTTATTAGAAAGAGATCATTTCTTTTAATATACTTGTAACCATGCATTGCCTAACCTGGCCCTGATGAGCTGGAACGGGAATATATATGATGGTTATCAGTGGATGATTTTGAGAACCTTATTAGGGAGGAAAAAATATAATTTTGGCCAGCAACAGTCAGGGTAACTCCACATGGACAACGTGTTCACTTTCAAGCCTGACAAAGTGCCATATTGTTTTCTGTGTCCAGCCAGCTTAAAACCAGAATCTGGGAGCTTACACCCTAAAATAGTGGGCCAGCATCCAAGATAAGAATTCACATTGTGCATGCCACAATGTGCTGCATCAGTGCTAAAGGTCCTGAGCTGGTGCATCCTCTAATAACTTTGGTTTGTGCAAAATTTAGTCACAGGAGTGAAACTTGTGCAGACAGCCCCCTCTCCACTTTGCTCAGTCTTACATAGGACACTATTAGCTTTTCTTCCAGAGGTTTTCCAGAACTCTGGTGTTTCTTTTTGGTCTCCCTGCCTTTGTAATTTTTTATTTAATTGACATATTCAAAGCAGAGCCTAAGAATGCAAAGATTATCCATTTCCAAAATTTTCTGTCCGTGGACAGATCCATAGAGCATCTACTGACAAATGACAGCTTACTGTTCATTCTAATTATAGTAAAGTGTAAATCTACTGGCTGTGAGTAGGGAAACTGAGAGCTTGTTTCCCTATAAACTTTCTCAACTGTCTTCTGGAGGCACAGTGTCTCCTCAACCACCATGCTTCACTAGCAATCTCTGAAAATGCAAAACAAAAAAATAATCCTAATGCATGTGGCAGATAAGTGGCAGAAGGCAGATGTTTTAATGTAAATTAAACTAAAAGTTCTCAGGCTCAACTGCCTGAAGTGTTCAGGAGTTAGCTGATGGTGTATAATAGCTGCTCAGCCTTTTTCTTGCTTCTTGGTGGAGGCAGCATTGATTGGCTGGGCTGATTATAGCCCTGCACATCAAAAAGGTGCAAGTTGTTCTTAACACTAGAAAATCGGCTCTTGCATGTACAGGCTTAATGCATGATAAGCTATATGGTGTAGGCATAAATTTTGTGTGCTTGAAATTGAAGTGAACTTTGCTTGTATCCACGTAGATATGGCCAGTAGCTGTTAGAGTCTGTTGCAGATCATATTTATTGCTTGTAGTTAAAGTAAAAATCAGTGCCATGTGATTTTATTCAATTCAGGGAAAAAAACTAATTGTCCTTCTGCCAAAGTTTAAGTGCTACATTTTTTTCATTAGAATTTAACAAATGTTCATCTTAAAATAGACTGACAATGGGTCAAACTGTTCCACTTTATCTGTTATGAACTTAAAATTTATCAAAGCTAGTACTTGCTCTTTCTAAAGCAATTTGTATTTTCACTCTTGGATTTAAGTACCACTCTTGGATTTAACTATCAAATTCTCCTTTGCAACTACTGTTTAATAGCCACAACATCCTAAAATATATGAAAAAGATGACTGCAACAGGCTTTTTCTTTCACCTGCCTCACCCAACATGTTATTTAGATGTTTTAGGGCGTTAGTGCTGCTTATAAGTCTTCAATGCAGAAATGCAGTATTTAGAGAATATTCTTGAAGAAGATAGCTGCTACCTTGTTCAAGTTTTGCCATCTCTCTTTGTCTTAGCCAGCCATGACCATTCCACGAATTCAAAGCCAGTTTAGAGGGTAGGCTAATTCTTCCTTCTCCCTTTAGATTTGTGTTCTACTTCATCATTTGCAGACCCACATCTTGAGCAGGGACTTTTCTTGCTGTCGTAATATAACTAATGGTAATCTTGAGGAGGTAGGTGTGATCCAGTATGAGAAAGGGTATCTTAATCTTGCCCTCTCTTGGTAAAGTATATTAAATCCAGGATTTAAAAAGTAGACTAAGCACTGATGGGATTAAATGTATTACATATCTTTATAGAAGACACATTTATTCTTCCATGTTCAGTGCTAAGTCCCATGTTGAACTAAATCCAAAAATGAGATGTAGATTCTGGCATATCTTAAAATGTCGAACCAGATCTCTTGGTTCTTGCTTTGATGTGGCAATATTCTTTTAGTGCCTGAACAACATCTTGGGTAGAGGTGAAAATGTAACACAGAACCTTTTAATTTCATTGTGTTATTTATAACAATTATCTAAATCAAATTAGAAGTAAATGGCTACTAATCTTTGTCTGTATGTGTATTCGTGCCCAACAATTCCTAAATGCCACTAGGAAATGAGAGTAATTTTGATATTAAAATGATTACTACCATTTTTTTAATAAACTGATGCAACTTTAGAAGTCTGTCCCTGATATCTTTCATGATTTAGACATCACACAAGCTGTAATTGTGCTATTAAAGGAAAGAGAGCTAATCTTTTTGCATTTGAAGTAAGCCCTCATCATCAGACCCGACAAAGCCAGACAGATCAAAAAAGAGTAAAAAAGAGCATTTAAGGAAATTAGTACAAGTGTCAGTTAAAAGGTAAAAATTAATGCACTTATTATTGAAATACAGTTGAAACCTGCGTTCTTTTCATTTCTTTGATATTGCTAAAGCATAAAACATTCAATTAACTTTCCATTGTGTTTGTGGGGTGGCAGGGAAAGGCAAACCATTGTCAGTGAAGTGTTAGGTGTGTAGGTGGTGTGTGCAAGGAAAAAAGATTAGATACGAGAGGAGGGAAGAGCAAAGGCTTTTAGTTTGGAGTCGACAAAGACAGTGAACTCCTTTACTGTGTTCCAGAACAATGTTCTTGCATGTATACTTCTTTTCCCAAAGATACAGTGCTGAACTTCTGAGAAGGTAGCATGCATTCCTTTCATCCTCACTGGGGAGCATTTCTTTTCCTGATTATTATTATTATCTACATCATTAAAACCTGCATGGTTTTGCACCTCTTTCCTAATAAAAAGTGAATACAGATAAATTGATACTATTTTGGATCATTGAATAATAGTGCTTTGCAATATAAGTGAAATAGATACATTTAATTCATACTTAGCCATAAATATGAATTCCCATGGCTGTATTCTTTTATTCTTTGAAAGCTGTTACTATGAGTGTTGATTTGTAAAAACTGATTTAGGGTATTTCAAAATAGATCCTTGATTTACAGCTGTTATATGTTGGCAACACTGAAGCTGCAAATAATTTGCAGTAAGGCAGTAGTTTTTTCTATCCTTTTTGCTGTTTAAAGTGAAAGCAGCTTGTTTTTCCTTTTTTTATTTTTTATTTTTTTAACGAGAGCAGCGGACTGATATAAAATATATTTAGGTAAAATTATAAAAAAATCACATAAAGCAGGAATCCCTTGAACCCATTCAGCTGGCTTATTAACAAAACCTTCCTAATATATTGATGGAGATGTTTTCTCTCTCCTTCCACTATCCCTACATTTTATATGTATTTTAGCAATATTAAGAATATGCTGTAATGTTCAATATGATTTAATTAAAAGAAGTATTTGCTAATTGGCATAAAATATATGTGTGATTATTTTTCCATGTATTTATGATTTTTCAATAAGAGAACAGCTGCTAAATATTTTCTTACATGCTGATTCCACTTAATCAGCATTCTTCTTAATGTAAGCAAGAAAAGTTAGGAATTGTGTTTTACAAATATGTTTCATGAAAACATCAGCATGATGACAAAGTCATGCCCTTTGGGGTAAAATGAGCAGATTTACCACAAAACATTTCTATATAGATAGGAGATAAATCTTACTTTAAAAATCCCTTGCAATATTGAGCACCTTCCAAGCCAAATGTGTACTAGCACTTAAAGAAAATATTACCAGTTTTAACACCCAAACTCTCTCGATGTTTTGATTACCATTCCTATTAATATGCACATGATAGAAGTTAATGCCACACTGACAGATTTAATGCTTTGTAAATGTGCTGTATTAAACTAGAAAGGTAAAAGCAGCCATTACCCTAAGACCTAAAAGAGATACACTAATCAGCTGTCTTTTTTCCTCCCATCCTTTTTACAGATGACTGGGAATACAGATTTTATTTAAAATGCAAGGCTGGAAAAAGCTTAGCCACAGGAAAAAGAAAAGGTCTTGACCCTTAGATATTGATCCCATTCTATTGATTACAAGAGATAGGGATGGTGGGACTTTTAAAAATTGTAATCCAGATTTGGGTAAAAATCAGACTGAGCTTTGTTATTTACAGGACTAAGGAGTTCTGGAATAAAAGATAATGTGGGTGGAGATCAGGGCACATGTGGACTCCAGAGCTGACGTTCAGACCTCATAGACTGAGAAGCCAAAAGTCCTTGCCTTCCCTGAGAGGAGTGTTCTGTCAGCAAACTATACTGTCCATGGAAGCTGGATATCTGGCAAGGCTGGGATCCACATTTGCTGATAAATTCCCTACTCCAGGCAAAGGGACACTTTGCTAAAGCCTGCTACCACTGCAGCCATGCTGAACAAGAGATCAAGAAGAAATAGAGCCCCCAGCCAGTGGCCTTTTCAGGAGAAAAGGTAACAAACAAGGTTAAAACCTTGTGTCTTATATTGAACTTTGGGAGTCAAGAGGAAAACCGGAAGTTTCAGGGGCAGACAGAAAGGAAGACTATTTGGCGTGTTATTATCCAAAAGAGGCTTTTAAAAGGCTCTCAAAATCCTAGGACAAGTAAGCCTATGTAGTACAACTTCTCTGAGAAGCATTAAATCTACATGAATCCTGAAGTGCCCGATTTACTTGAGCAAAAGGCTCCATAATTCTTATTGTCAAAGAACTGAAGCATTTCTGTAGATTAGTGGGAGGAAGAACTGCTCCCTTGTAATGTGCCAGGGCCACAAAGAATACACTGTAGATACGTTGACAAATGGAAACATAAAGTAAACACAGAAAAATGTGTAATCCCAGGCACTAATATATATTTTAACCTAAACTACTGCTCTACTTTCAGTGTGTCTACTTAGCTTTTCTGCATTGCATAGGTCAGGCTGCTGAGAGGAGTTTCCCTATGCTTTTGCTAAGGGAGCACAAAGTGTGATAGTTTCTCTGCATAAGCTTCTGATAGACCTGTGGAATTCTGCAAGTGCACTCAAAAATATTTGAACTACACAATAGTTGTTGAAGGACTTCTAACCAATAAATTCTGACCTGCTAAATGGGCAGATTTTCTAGGATCCATCTGGCAACATACTGTTCTCCCCTGCTTCATATAATACTCCCATTATCTTTTGGGGTTCTCTGCAGGCGTGTTCTCCTCTCTGCACAGACAAGCTTCTGCCACCAACATTGTTTCTATGTGCCATTTGATCTGTCCAGAGAGGAGGCCACAAAGTGTATATAGTCAGTAAAACAAGGGTCAAATACTCTCTTCAGGTAAGATAGGGCTAAACATTATGCATATAAAATATGTTTCAGCTTTAGCAATCTGTAACAACATTTAGCAGCAATCATGAATCTGGACAGCCAGCATTTCAAGGTGACAACCACACAGGAGCTGGACATGCGTGACCTGGAACAACACAGTGCTTTGCATGGGGTGGTTGAACACTGCTAAAAAACAGGGTAGCTTGGTCTCAATAGGTAACACTGTGTAACCTTGCTGTACTGCTGATAGGGACCCACTATCTCAGAACTCTGTACACACCCTTCACACATTCCAGGTAGGAAAAATACCCTAGACTATCATGCTAATTAGCCTGTTATTACAGTGTGCCTTCACCACGGCTCTCATTTAGTTTTTATTATCTAAAGACAACTCTGGATAATACATTCTCACATAGGGATTTAGTTAGAAAGAGATCCTGAATTTTAAAAGCCAAATCTCTTTCCAAATTATTTTCATCTATAGTTTTTATTAGCTGCAGTATCATCTGCTAATTCTTCTATCAGTGACCCACTTCACAGTGAAATTTTAGTGCTAACAAACAAGCAAAAAAAATAAATTGCTATGTAATCAAAGACGAAATCAAATTACTTAAAGATTGTGGTTTTTTTTTTAATCAGCATTTACTTTTGCCTGGTTTCTTCCTCATCAAAAGAAATCTATGAAATTTTAAAAGACTCAGAATTTCCTTTATATAACAGATAAAAAATAGGACTTTTTGTGTGTGCTCCTTTTAAATTAGAACATTCAGGACAGATGATTTCATCAATAATAAACTCCCTTTGCAGCAGTTAGTGACAAAAAGTGTTTCTCAAGGGAAGTAAATATTTACTTACATATTTATAAACTTTCTCAGTGTTCTTTATGAAACTCAGCAACTCATACAAACTAAAGTGTCAAATTAGACAATGCAGAATAATAATACATTAATATTTTTCTTTCTTTTTTGTCTTTTTAAGATCTAAGATGCAAAAAGTGGAAACGTCCTAAAGTGAACTCAGGAGCTACAGAATTGGTTTGGGCTTTACTTGCTTGTTGAGTTTTGGCTGCCTTGTCTTACCCACATGCAGCTTGGTCTCTGCAGCATAGCTGGGAAACACATTTGCTTCAGGTGCAAAGCACACCAGTCCAAAGCTGTGAGGAAACTCTCCTGTTCTGGACTCAGACTGGCTGGGCTGAGGGGCTGTGAAGGAGCAGCTCAGGCAGCCCTCACCTGTCTGGAACAAGATCATTCCCTCGCTTCAGAAGGGCATCAGAAATATACAATCCACTAAAGGCAGCAAGGTGCTTAGACATTACACCTGTCCTTGGAGAGAGAAGGGAGTGTGAGGCAGGGAAATGAAAGGCTGCTGTGACAGCAGCACAGGCTCACAAGTATTGTTGTAACACCAATGGCTGGGAATTACAGAGGGCACTCCAGCCCAGCTGTATATCACAAACCAGAGAAGAGTTTTTAAGGGAACCATTTAATCTCCAGAGACAATTTATGGGCCTTCTGCTGCCAGGGCCTCAGCCACCCTCTTCCCATCATCTCCCCTGAAGCCTGGCCCTGGCCATGGATGTGTCCTTGTCTCTGTGAGCACCAGGTGTGGATGGCAGGGCTGGGGCTCAGGTGCAGTGGCAGGGAACCCCTCCACCCTGTCAGCACTCAAGGTCATCTGTGTCGTCCCTCCATTTTTTCATTTATTTATTTTTTAGTTACTTGAGGCTGAGGTACCTCCATGTGGTCTGCATAAATACAAGTTTTCAGACCTCTGCCTCAGCAAAGTTCCAGTGCAGAAACCTGGGCTTCTGTGACTGACCCCTGGAAGATAGAATCTGCATTTAAAAATCAGTAAATTAATGCTTGCAAAGATGCTGTATAAATCTGTACTTAATAAGTACAGTAGAAAGCTATTAGTTTAAGCATCTAGTCTCCCTTATTGCTCTGCCACTCTTATAATAATAATGATGAGTAGAATGGCAAAAGAAATTGAGCCATTTTGCCTGCTGAAATGCACTGAAGGAGCTGATACTTCTGTAGGAATGGAAAGAAAGAAGGTAACTTTTTCCTGTAAAAAGAAATGGGCAGGGAGTGAAACTAGCATTTACTATATGAATATATTATTCTAGTGAGGTTCATTATCTTCTGTTTCTGTAGGCAGGAAAAGAAGTTCTGTTTTGGGGGAGTACCAGTTAATTGGATATATTTTTCACCTGCAAAAAATGTAGGGCAAAAGAAATAAAAATTCATTATAAAGTTAATATTAGGCAATTTATTTTTTTTAAGTGATGGAAATGAATACAGAGAAACAAAGGAGATACTGAAGGAGAACTCATGTTTGGAGAGTTAATTCACAGAAAAGTCAAAATGATGTTCATGGAAGGTAAGTCCTGCAAATGGACCAGGTGTTTATGAGCCTTGCTCCTCTCCAACTGCAATCACTGCTACACACCAGAAGTGCAAAGACCAAAAGGAGAGGTATATAAAGCTCTATGATTTTATTAAAAAAAAAAAAAAGTGAAAAAGATAAGCAGAGATGACACCAGTATTACAGTGACAACAGGATGTGCCTTTTAATTCTGTTATTTGAAGGTACTGGCCTAAGATTTTGTGTCACAACCTTGGGCCTCTCATGCCACTTACTTGTGAGGGCTGGAAATTCAGGTTCCAGATAACCATGTATTTACAGGTATGCAGGTGGATCTATTCAAAGGCAGACACTTGTATGCATCATATTGTGAAATCATTGTGGTCTACCCATGTTGCAAGAGTTGTGGATTTGTTACAGGATTTCAGAATGTATATTTTCAATATTTAAGTGTCACCCAGGGGCTGCTCTATGTTTTCTGCTCACCCATCCTGCCCAGCCTTGCAGACACACTAATTTATGTCCAGATCCATGCTCTGGGAATTAGTGTCATGGCATTGAATAAGATTGTAAAGAATTTTTTTTTTAACCTCTGCATGTTCAAGGTACTTATCTTGTTGCATGAATATGGATGATAGTTTCCTATGAATATGGAAAAGACTAGGGAGGGATGGGTCAGTGTTTAACTGCTCTTAACCTTTCCACCAAGCTGACCTTACCAGAATATGATGCATAGGAGGGGTCGGTCACAGCTGATTTTCTGTTTGAATGCTATTAGTAATTTTTTGCCACATATGTTTGCCCTAAAGCCTTGTTTGCCACCTATATAATTATTAGAAGACTCTTATTATTGTATTTGAAATTCTAAGTTGACACTTATGTCATAGTACTATGGCACGGTATTATGTTTAATTTCTCTTTTGTTAGTCTCATTTAATGTACTGAAGAATTATGTTCAAAAGAAGATCCCACACACTTCTTTTCCTTACCATTACCAGCTCTGTATTCCTCCCCTACCTGTTAGAAACATCAGTTTAATAATAAAAAAGAAGAAAAAATATGTGTATAGATTTGCATGGTCAAAATGTGAGATGTGTAAACACCTCATTTCATGTGTTTTCTCAAGGAAGTGATAAGACATTGATATTTTCCTGATAGGTAAAACTAATAACCCAGTGGTATTACAGGATGATGATACCAGATTAATTGTGATTTTGTGCACCATGTCAGTCTGAGCTGTTTGGCAAAAATTATGTTCACTTGATCCCTGTACAGAGCAAACAGTAATTGAAAGATTAGCTTCGTCCTCCACCCTGGCAAACTTACTTGGGTGTTTCCTGCAGTGCTCCCTTTTATTCCAGAACTCATGGGTGAGGTTCCTCTGGATGAAAACTCATGAGAAGGTGTCAAATAGCAGATGACTGGGCTTACCCTGGAATGGAAAATCCTGATGCAGCCATGAAATGGCTATCTGTGAAGAGGATCACACTGTGGAATTGGAATAGGAAGATCCTTTGGGCTCTTCAGGTGATGCTTAGGTCTCCATATGGTTGTATATATCTCGTGTGAAATACTGAAAATTCATGTCAGCATTCGGTGCACATGGGGAGGACGGTTTGGTTCCTTTCCTATAAGACTGCAGAGTTGAAAATGTATCATGTTCCTGGATTTTAAAAAAATTATTTATTATTATTTTCACAGTTTCTAATGGAGTTTTTCGAAGCAGAGGAATGTAATAAGAAGACACAAAGCAGTAGCACTATTCAGTCACTATATAAGGGGTGAAAATGAACTTTTTCTTAGTAGGTATTTTGTACTTAACTATGTCTTTTGGAACAGTTGAAAACTTTCATTCGCTTGCTGCAGATTGCTATCTTGATTATATGTTCCAATTTGAAGTAGTTTTATAGTGGCAACAAACCTGGCTTACCACTGTTCTTCATCTGCTATTCTCTCAATACCTAAGTTTTGCAACAAATTTGTCAACCTGTAGGTATTTTGCACTCCTTTCGGTGACTGAAAACTGATGTACCACAAACGTAAGCTAGTTTTCCAGAGAAGATGAGTAAGCACAGAAAAGTCTGATTCGTTTATTGGGCCCATGTGGTTAAGGTGTGCCAATTTCTGTAGCCAAGAGCAATGAAAAAGAGTGGTTAGCTGCAGATGTGTGTCTTTGTTTCTATCCTAACAAATGAGGTTTCTGGTTGTATTAAAGTAGCAGAATTTTACAGAAGTCTGGATTGGAACTGAAATTTGCAGATTTAGATTCACAGCAAGAATTTGTTTGTCTGTAAGCAATTATAAATATGGTGGACATAAATGGATACTTTTGGTAGCAGTGTGTTTGAAGTCAAGCCCATGTGTTTAAATAGTTGTGGTTAACAGGCTTGCAAGTTAAGCAGAAGTATGGTTATATTGTATTTGCAGTAGTAGTAAGGTACTTAGCTCAGCATTGTTATTTTTATTTAAGCTATGCATTTCCAAGATAATTCATTGAAGATAATTTTGTCATTGTTTGAATTACTGTGGATATGTATTGCATAACACAGAACACTTGAGTAAATTAAGTCCACACTGCTGGGACTTCTCTCTCCTATTCCACTTAAAGGTTATCAGTTACTACATGGTATGCAGAGTAGACATATCCACAGTTGCTATCCTGCAGAGTTTATAGTTTAAACATGCAAAACAGGTAAAGAGTAGAGAAAGAGAGAGTTTCCCATGATCTAAAATCAGCCAGGGATGATGTGCACAGGCTGCAGGATCTAGGCACCGCTCCATCCATATTGCTGTCCCTTTGGAAGAGCAGTCTAAAACAGATTAAGATACTTACTCACACTTGCACAAAAGGGTTTTTTTCTGTTTTTTAAAATTATTATTGTAAATTAAATGTCAGCTATTCCATCTGCCCCTCAAAATAACCATCATTAATTAGCTGATTTATTTTAGACGTTGCAGCAGAGGTGGATTTTTAAGGATAGATTTCAAAGAAGCGAGGACAATCGCTTGACAGCTCAGTTCAGGGAGGGCACTCCATGTGTGAGGGGCAGGGTGGAGCTGTGTGTGAGGGAAGCTGACAAACAGCAGAGAAGATTGTTATTGTTGGTGGATTTGAAGGAAGAGTGTGAGTGTGTGTGTATGTGTGTGTGAAAAAGAGAAAGAGATATGCAATTAGAGACAAGAACAGACAAATAAAGAAGGGTGGAGTTTTGAAGAGCCTTGAAGCTGAGGACAAGAAGCATGAACTTGCTGTTTTGAAACCAGAAGGGATTGAAAGGGGGATGAGTGATGTGGTCAGAACATACAAGGACTATAACCCTCAAGCAGGGAAAAAAAAAATTAATGGTGGGCTATTTCTTGATAAGCTCAGAAAGCACAAATTGACAGAACAACCTCTGCTTCCAAAACCTTTT